>CAKNYM010042746.1:38245-56987 GCA_932195095.1 Andricus curvator
AAAATGAAGGTCACCATTGAATTCCTCGCTGAAATTTACTTCAGGAATTGCACTGACCTCTTGGAAAACTTTCTTCGTTTCAAATAACCTTTAATTGACCTTGAACGTTACAATTGACCTATGACTTGGGTACGTATCTGAACGTAGAATTTTCCGCTCGATCGATTGCAGATGTAAAAAAAGAGGGTTTCCATTTAAAAAAACAAAGTTGACCTTCAAAAAGCCATGAAGGTCAACTTCAAGGTCAAAATGAAGGTCACCATTGAATTCCTCGTTGAAATTTACTTCAGAAATGACCTTCACATTTTTGAAAAATATTTTACTTGAGGAAATATCCAACCGTCCCGGGACTTTTTAGTCACCCGTATATATATATAATATTAAGAATATTCTGTTAAGCTAATCGTCTTGATCATTGGCGCTCGTGGAGGTGCCAAGGTTTCACTGGTTAATAGTCTGAAAAGCATCCCTGCGTGTCAATAAAATGCTGGGACACTTGCGGGGAAAATGCAGAAGGCGGTCGTCCTTGGGTCACTCCGTGTGCTCAGGGTGCGCGAGACTTTTGCCGGATTACCGTATTGAATCCGCCGCAGACTGTTACACCTATCTCACGGTCGTCAGACGGGGTTACAGCTGAAATTTTACCGCGATTTCGCTGGGAACGGGTGCAATTTTTCAGATTAGCACCCGCTCCCGGCGAAATCCTGCGGTTGTCCTTATGACAAACTTTTAACTATATATGTATATTATTATTGATATTATTATATTCGGAGCCCGGGGCTACGAAATCCTAAAAACAAAACTTCAATCATTAAAAGATTTGTTCAAGTTAAATCTAAATTTATTTGAAGAAGATTCCAATACCAATGTTTAAAGTTACCTATGCCAGTGTCTAAAGTACCTCACCTCGAAAGTGCGCATGCGCAGCTTTTTCACCAGTGCCTAAAGTAAACCATCTTCCAACCGTGCATGCGCGAAAATTATTCGCATACAGTCTGCTCAAATAAGGTCTTTTAGGCACAATTAGAACATGAAAACATTAACTTTTGAGGTGGGTGTTGCATAAATAAATAAGGTTTATCATTAAATGTTACCTTTCATATCTTTTTGAACAATGTATACAAATTATAACCAAGTTTCAGGATTATTGGTACGAGTACGATTACTGGGACATTTACCTTATGTGCTACATTTTTACTAAAAAATGTGAGATTATAATGGTTTCGGCGGACAAACAAGGGACAGAATACAACACAAATTTCTAGGTTCGTCCGTCGAAACCACTATAATCACACTTTTTTAAGTAAAAATGTAGTACTTATACCCTTTTGGAGTTACAAATTTTTGTTGTTAAAAAATTGGGTTAAGGGGGGTCCAGAGGGATTCCTACTAACAAAAACAGCTTCGCATCCGACATCGTATCCTGTAAGGGTCCTGCGTCGTATCCTAATAGGATCTGGCCTCGGAACCGTATTCGGAACACGCGCCGCGTCCGGCGTCGGAAACGGTAACGGAACCGTTGTCGGAATTTGGTACCAGGTCCGATACCAGATCTGGCGCCATCGTCCTTGGGTAATCTTCCTGTTATATAAAGTGAGCTTTTGCTTGGTAAGAGACAATGATCTTGATTTTGATCAGCAATTCTAATCTCATCGCTTTTGTTAAAGCTTGATGAAGTATAAGGTTGTTGTGCATGTACTTCATTATGTGCTACTGACTCATGAAAGATGATTGGAGAATCAATATTTAAAAGGTCTCCTTCCATGGCAAAATTATGAAATGTCGAAATATGAAAACAAAACTAAAAGTACTGAAAACCCTGAATCTTGTTTAGCTCTTTTCATGCCTTGTATCAGCTTGCCACCTAGATTTGTTAGGAGCTGCATGTTTTGATTTTTTAACGCCTTAAGCACTCGTTGACGACTGGTAGGTGTCCGGCATGGTACAGAGTCATTAAGACCGAAGCCAATGTTTTTATTGAAAACTATACCCATTATCACAAAAATTTGATGTGTAATCTGATTATTATTATTTCACCACGAATATTGTCCAAATGTCCGTCTTGATCAACTACCCGCATCTCGGCAAGTAAATGACTTCTGATGAAATTTCCACTATCTTATATGCTGGTGGCACGACAGGAAAAAATTCAAGAATAGTACATACTTTCTGATTGTTTATGTATGCACCTGTAGTTATGCTATACTCAATTCTCAGAGAATTAACTTTAATTATAGATACAGGTTGATCAGATTCATAGTGTTTATTAGCTTTTGGTTTTCATTTCGTAAACCTTCACAGATGCCCAATTGAATCTTCAGATTCATAATCTATGTTATAACTGCAAAAAATTTTACTTCACAAAGTATTATTATTTGGTTTAATATGTATATCAATCCCTTTGTTTACTAGAACGACCTGTAGTAGCACCAACGTCTACATTTGGAATTGAATTAATGCTTAAACACTCTACAAGACCCAGAGTATAATTTTTGCTTGATAAAAGTTCACTTGAAGGAAAATATTGAGTTTCTAACATAGATGATTTACCAGGTAACGTCAAAGTAAACGAATTATTAAATAAAAATTTGCGAGTTGTGACTTTGTGTCTTCCTTGTACGTCTGAGCAAGGTAGTTTTTCTCGAAACTGCTGGTTTCTTGCTGTTTTGGGGTTAACAAATAATTGTCATTAATTATTTAGAGCAATGGGTGCGTGTCCAGAGTGCAAGGAAGTGATTTCCAGAGGAGGACCTGAGGTGATTGTGTGTTTGAAGTGCGGCGTTTTAACTCATCTGGCCTGTGCGAATTTTAACATTTCAAAAAAAACTTTGAAAAACTTAAAAAGGGTCAAGCAGATTCCTTCTGCATAAAATGCAAAAGGCAAAGCGTCAGCGACATCTCTGCGGCAGTCGATGGTACTTCGTCTGGGAAACCCGCAATTAATATTGACAACACCGTCGGTACGTCTTCCCCTCGCGTTCCTGCCCCTCAGCAGCAACGGCTACCACCAACCAGCCTGATCTCGCTACTATGCTCAGAAATGCGGTCTTAGAAGGACAAAAGGAAGTTCTTGCGCAGTCTCAGGAGATTCTCTCCAGGATCACAGAATTTGAAAATAAGCAGCAAGCATTTAATGATAATCTCCTAACCTGCATTCAAACGATCAAAGCGGACATTGCTGAGAACTCGAACCGAATTTCTGTACTCGAAGCTGGTTCAGAAATGGGAAAGGAAGATATTACCAAAATTAGAAAGGATGCCAATGATTTGAAATTGAAAGTGGCTACTCTTGAGCAAGCGCTGAACTTAAGCGAGCAGGCGGCCCTTCAAACGACTTTAGAAATTCATCATTTCCCTATGATACCAAATGAAGACCTTTTTACGACCATGGACTCGATAGCTAGGGCTCTTGACGTTCCCTTTACGCGGGAAGATGTGGTAAAAATATATAGAATCATAAAGGCACCTGCACTCACAAAATCGTCCAGTCCCCCTATCATTGTCGCGAACCTCGGCAAGCAACAATTGCTAGATAAATTCGTTGAGAGACGTAAGGGTCATAGAGACTTCTTTACTGAATATCTCGGGTGGTCGAGCAAAGATAAGCATCCTGTTTATCTAGGCGAGACCCTGTCATTGTTGAACAGGAAAATCTACGCCATTACCCTAGGTCTCAGAAGAGACAAAATAATCAAGTATCTTTGGATTGCGGGCGGAAAAATTTTTTGTCGCAGGGAGGATGGATCTCCACGAATTCACCTGGCTAATCTGCAGACCGTCGAGGGACTTAGATAGCAACCATTGCAACCAAGCCCAGTAGCACCGGAGTAAATCACACTTATGGCCACGTCTCACAACTGTGAGATGGGTGGTGGTAGGCAACGACGAAATCACAACGACAGGCTGGCGAAACTCTCGTGTGTCTTGAGGACACGAAGCGGCCCAAGGATGACAGCTTTCTGCATCCATCTCGCACCTCCGAGAGCACCTATCACAAGGACAATTACTTGTACTTTTCTTTCTCCTTTGCAGTGATGTTGTATTCGGACGGAGCCGAGAATGCGATCACGAATATAGTTCGTTTGTCAAAGTCTTGGAGAACAATGTCAGGCCTCGAGTGCGCAACGGAGCCTGCTGCTCGAAAATCGTAGTTCCAGAAAATTTGGCACTTCTCGTTTCGGACAATCGACTCTATCTCCCTTGGAGCGTTCGACAGGGCAGGGTCGCGGCCAACACCGTAAGAGCGACAAAGATGGTAATAAAGCACTCTTAGGGCCGCATTATGTCTATAGATATACGTCGTTCCTGCGTGGGTCGGACATCCTGATAGTATGTGTTCTAGGTACTCAGCGTGTGCATGACACGCTCTGCAACTATCACTGGGAACTTCTTGACATAAAATGCGGTTACGGTATGTTAAGGTGGAAATGACACCGTGCTGGCATACGAAAATAAATCGCTCTGTACCTGAATTAAGCTCTGATGATTTGAGGAAAGCAAAAGTTTGCTCCTTCGTCAAGGACTGCCTTTCTACATTTCTGTGAAAGTTACCGTGCATTTTCTTGTCGAGTAGCTCTTGGTGAAATCGTTCAACTTCTGCTTTCTTTACTTCAGCTTTTAGAAGTGAAGCATCTAGATGGAGTAATGCACTTTCCTCACTTCTGATGTTAAAATTCAGGCCAAGGGTCTCGGCCGCTTGCTCCGCGGCTTTGTAAAGAAACGCTCCTTCGCCAATCATCTCGTGGTTCCTGACCATCTTTAGGAGAGGATCTCTGCCATTCGCAACGATGTAAGCTGTACTTAGAACAATTCGGTTATAAAGACACTAGGGATTCAGAAGTCCGCGTCCGCCTTGACGGCGTGAAATGTATAATCGCGGAACTGACGAATTGATATGCAAGCTTTTATGCATATGCATGATCTTACGCGTAGTAAAATGAAGGGCCTTAAGCTCGTTCTTCGTCCACTGAATCACCCCAAACGAGTAGAGTAGAACCGGATCGGCAAGCATATTAGTCGCAGTTATCTTGTTCAACGCCGACAGATTGGAAGACCAAATATGTGGAAGAAGATGCTTGTATCTGCTTTGGAGAGACTCCTTCACTGATGTTACGTCCTGAATGCGGCTTTGAGGCACGCCCAGGTATGTATAGGTCTCACCAGTATTAATATGTCTGATAACACTTATATCCACAAGCGCAGGGTCCTTGGGAACGCCAGTAATCTTTCCTTTGTTCAGATTAATTTTGGCACATTTGTCCAAACCAAAGTCCATCGCAATCTCTCCTGTGTACTTCTTGACGATATTTACAGCAGTTTGAAGTTTGCTTTTACCAGAGGCATAGATCTTCAGGTCATCCATATAAAATAGATGAGTGACCTTATGCTCGCGCTGATTAGTGTCGCCACAGAGGTATCCAGGAGAATTTCGTAGTGCGAGAGATAGAGGCAGAAATGTGATGGAAAAAAGCAAAGGGCTCATGGTATCACCTTGAAGGATGCCCCTCTGAAAGGTGCCGTTGTTCGATGTCACACGATAATTTCTAGATGAGATAGTAAATCTAGTTTTCCAAAGAGGCATCAATCTCTCTATGCACCTCACTATGTGTGGATGTACCTTCAAGCTTTCCAACAGACAGATGATAAGTCTATGAGAGTTTGAATCGAAAGCTTTCCGGTAGTCAAACTAGGACATTAACAGGACGCGCTGATAGGCTGCAGCGTCTTTACAGACACACCTGACAATTAGCAGGTTCTCTCGATAGCCTGCTACACCTTTTTTCGAACCAAGTTGTTCGTACATCTCTCGCCATGCAGGCTCAATTCGTCGAACAATCCTGTTGTTTAGGACAGCTGTAAAGATCTTATACAGCGTGTTCAAACAAGTTATTGGCCTGTAATTCTCTGGGTTGGACAAGTTGCCTTTTTTTGGCAGGAGTATAGTGCGTCCTAACACCAGCCCCTGCGGAATGGGCGTCTCCGACTTTAAATATCAGGTGAATATGCGGGCCAAATGTTGGTGTGTAAAAGTAAACTTCTTCCACCAAAAGTTCTTGATACAATCTGGTCCAGCAGCGGAAAAGTTCTTCGTGCCTCTAAGTGCTTTTTTCACCTCTTCGGCAGTGATTGATGGACATTCCTCCTCAGATTTCATGAGGTTGTCGCAAAACTCCTTGAAGCGGATGATATTGTCAGTATCTTCTTTCAACTCTAGTGTTTTCGGGATCTTGTAAACCTCTCTCCAAAAAGTCTCTACCTCCTTGGGCTTGGGTGGATTTTTACAGACACAGGTATATCGCTGAAGAGGCGTGATGGGTCAGCGAGAAACTGTTGATTCTCCCTGATCCATTTCTCCCTCTTATCTATTCTCTTCCTTGCGTCAGATAACAGCCGTATTTTGTCAACAATATGATGCTTGATTGTCAGCAGCTTTGGCTTGTTTAGTGTGTGATTCAATATCCTTAGTTCTTGGGCGAACTTTCGAACCCTTTCCGTAAACGGTCTACCAGATGTTATGTAGTCAATCACACCCATCCAAGCAGCCATGGAGAATCTGCGTGCTGACCTAAGTCAGCCCCATCCCTGGACCATCGACTAGCGGCAGGCGATGAAGGCTTGCGTGGCAGATAACGCAGGTGGACTGTGCGCCACCACGTAGCGGGGGAACGAACTTGGCGGTTGTCCTTTTCCTTCGCTCGTCCTCTCACTCTATAGTTCGACGCTCGTACTCGGGTGGCGCCCCGACTCCTATGAGAGGGAGAACGGGGACGCCACTCTTAAAAATATTCATTCGTGATTCTAGACTCGACGTGAGTACCTCGCCTGTCAGCAAATACTTGACATAGAAGGAATTCGTAAGGATTTTTAGTATTCAAGGAAAATGAGAGGACGATCAAGAGGAGGCAGGATGCTGCCAGGTGGGTTCCCAAGTATTATTTCTTTGTCTTAGCTTGTAACTTCATCTTCGCGTTCAATGTCGTGTGTCGAATCAGTAGACACACGCTGTTGAAATTTGTCAATTGCTGACCTCAGTCAAGGTCAAAGCTTCCAATCGAGTCAGTGAGATTCCTTTTACTATAAAAATGTCAGTCTTTACTCTGATTTTGAGTGGGGCGGAGACCCACTCTTCGTAATTATTTTACTCAGTGCGGGTAAATGAAAAAGTACATGTCGACTCTTATTTATAATAATAAAGTACATATCGACCACTCATTATAAAATCATGAATTAAATGTGATCTTCTCGACTGATTTTCTTACTCAATCATATTTATGGTTTGATTTTGAAATGTTGATTTCTCTGACTTCACTTCCTCCTGCGTTTCCCCTTACTCCGCCACTATGCTGGAGCTATCGGGCGTATAAAACATTATCTCATTCGGAGTTATTAAGATGACTTTAAAGTGTTTCTTTTGGTAGTTTTAATTGCGGAAAACTACCTGGCGCCCTTCAGGCAACCATTGGACTTACTCGGAGTCCACTCTTAAGTGCAAATAACCCAAAAATGAAATTAATAGTCAAAAATCAGTTATAAATGACGCCCGACGTAGGGGCTTGGGTGACGCAGAGGGAAGTCTAGAAGGAGTTGGAAACGGAACAAAATGGAATTTGAAGTTCCACTCCTAAAATAAAATTAAAAATTAAAATTTGAAAATTAAAGTCGTACGAATTTAATCGGAACAAATAAAGTTCCAATCATAATGGTAATTGTTTTGAAGTTTGAGGTGACTGGTGATAAGAGAGAGTGAGTCACCACACATGAATATAATTTGAATGGCGATTCAGAGGTCGACAAAACACGGACCAACTAAATTTCATCAATATTAAATAAAATATTGTTCTAAATAATTTTTTTAAATAAGAGAAAATAGCAAAAGCGAATTATCATTAAAAACAAACAAAATAAAAATGGAGTTGAAGTTTAAATAAATTCTATTTGGGTTTATATATATCATTAAGCCATTTCCCTTACGGCGAGCCTCAAGGGGTAAGCGTGACACTACCCGATTCGGGTAGTGTTTCTAGGTGGATAGTTTCTTGTAGTAAATAACTACAAGTGTGGGCTCACCACACCCACCACAGTCAACAGCAACGCAGTAGTATCAGACGGTCACCCATCCAAGTACTAACCGCGCCCAACACTGCTTAACTTCAGTGATCTAACGGGAACTGGTGTTTCCAGCGTGGTATGGCCGTTGGCCATTGTTTAATAATAACAAATACACTTTCCTTTCAGAGATGGAACTGAATGATCATTTATTTGAAAATTTAAATAAAATTTTCTTTTAATTTAACAATGAACAATTACAGACGTTTAATGAAGTTTGACTGGTCAGACAATTAAAGCTAGGGTTGCATTGATGTGACATTGACGTAACCTCATTGCAAAATTAAATACTACTCACCTGAATTAAGTAATGGTGATTACCAGTCAGTTAAAAATGGTTTATTTATCATTTTTGAAGTCTCAAGGATAAATGGATAAAACTGAAGTTGCATTGAAGCAGCATGGACATAATCTCAATGTAATATTAAATACTACTCACCTAAATTAAGTCATGGTGATTACCTGCCAGTTAAAAATTGTTTATTTATCCTTTTTGATGCATCAAGGATAAATGGACAAAACTGAAGTTGCATTGCAGCAGCAATGACATAACCTCAATGCAATATTTAAATAATAATCACCTAAATTATCTGGTAATGGTTATTGGTCAGTAGTAGTGACCCCAACATAACCTCATTGTCAACTGAAATATTGAACCAATAATTGATTAATTATTATTACTGGTGAAATTGACTCACACCAATCGTAGAAGTCACCTCAGGCTTCAAAAATATTAATTACCTGGATTTGAGTATTCCGCCAGGATAATTGGAAACTTTAATTGAATTTAATCGTTTGATGTGCATGATAAGTTAAGGATAATAATTGATTACTTGATATAATTGATAACAATTGATTACTTTATTACTGTGAAGTTTTGTTGATTGTACCTTGAAATTTTATTGTACCTGAAAATTTTGAAATTGTCCGTGAAATTGAATATCCATTTAAAATTGCGGATGAGCGGGGAATTGAAATCCCACCTTACGTGTTGTCGATGTCGGGGGATGACCTCAGACAATACTTGGGCGAAAGGGCACTTGACATATCGGGATTCTTAGAGGTTCTACGGGCCCGGGCCATACGGTCCCTGAGAAGGACAGTTTCGGTACCAGAAGTGACCCAATTCTCGGAAGGTGAACCGGAGATGGACATGGGGGGCGGGCATCACCCGGTAAAATTACAGGAGGTTATCAATGAAATTGTAGGCCGCGTATTACTCCACACAGAGAGAGACCACTCGCGTAATGGTAGTGAGGTGGATCCCTACGACGAATGCTTGGGTGCCGCCCGGAGATTATTCGAATCTCCAGTTTTCAGTACTGGGGGGTAATTAAGTAACCGCCCCTGTGAACCACATTCCATACCGTCATACTCGGGTAAAACTAGCGTCCATACTTCGGTTACAAGTACCTCCTCCGTGTTCTGCTATACGAGGCCAGTAATGACCTCGATTCGTTACGCACCCAACAATATTGAAATGAGTGGGGGCTGCGCGGCCGGGTACATTCCTTGCCTTTGTGATACATTGCTGCGCAAGCACCATCACGAAGTATAGTGTCGGTAGGAGTCGACACCGTGTCGCAACACGTGTACGTTAAAAATGGAGCCATTTCACGGTTCTCCACCAATCGTCGCGCGCGCGTTGAGGGGCTCAACCCCGCAGGAACCACTCCGTACAGGAGATGGGAAAATAATCCGTTGACGTCATCGTCCCAACGCGACCAAATACAAATTCAGTCAGCTCGTGAACACGTTCAGACGGGTACGGTGTATAAAAATTTTCTCTCGGCAAATGGTTCAGTCGTCGTGTCGGCAGAGGCATTGCCTAGCCTAGGGGCAAATTTTACGGTGTCTACACCATTTGCAACTGGCCCACCGAGGTTCAGCCCCACCCTTCAGCAGGCCACGATTGCGATGACTTCCCCCACAATACCACCGTATTCGTCCATCTTCGCTCAGCCTAATCAGGCGGGAGGGAGACGAACCCCTCAAATTCAAGATTCCCACACTAGGTCCCATAATAAAACGGTGGACACAATTGTTAAAAGATGGGGAATCACATTCAGTGGGGACAATGAAACAAGTGCCGAAAACTTTTTGACCAGGGTTGAAGATGGGCTTTCGGTTTCAGGCCTCACTGATGAGGAGTTATTGTTAGGGATTCCTACAATGGTTCCGTTATAATTCTCATGCCTGGCCTACATGGCAACATTTCAAAACTGCATTTTTAATGATGTATGGAGACATCAACTATCAATGGCGTCTTGAAGAACAAGTCGCCACTCGTTATCAGGGTCGTGATGAAAGGACCGCTGATTTTCTGACATGTTTGCAGGGTTTGTTTCTGAAATTCCAACGCCCTGTTACCATGCAAGAACATTTTCTGATTATAATCAGTTAACGCTACTTGCAGTTGAAGTAGAAAGAACGTCGAATTCAGATAAAGGGGAGCGTTCACCCCCTAGCCCGGAAGATTCATTCTTCCCTGAATTGGCTTATGCCAAAAACCCAAACCATTCTCGCGGAGCTGGTAGGACTACCAGTGGCAGCGCATCGACCGCGGCCAATTCCTCTCTAGAATCATTAGTAAGTGCATTGGTGAAGCTGGTGGATAAGCTGGGCACCAAGACCTGCTCACATGATAAGCCTAATTCTGGAAATGGTAACCCAGCCAGATTCAATAACAAAAGACCCAGTGTCTACACAAATAAGGGCGAAACTCATAGTGAGAAGGGCTTGGCGCAGGACTCAGCCAAGCCTGACTTCAAAAGACGGAGTCCACCTATGAAAAGGAGGGCCCAAGCAAAAGCCGAACCACCCTGTTTCAATTGTGGTGGAGCTGATCACGGTTGGAGAACCTGTGAAACTCGATGGGCCAAGTTTTGCCATAATTGTGGCTAGCACGGCCAAGTTAGACAGACTTGCGATTTAACTCATTGTCAGGGAAACCACTAAAGGAGGGTCGTCTCAGGGTCGACGCCACTCCTTTTAGTCCAAGGCAGACCCTCATTTCTGCTATTAGTGATATACCTGATTCAACCCTTTCAAATTCGACTACTAAACCTAAATTGACTCAGAACTCATCCTCTGAAACTAAACCTGAATACCTTCAGAACTCATCTTCTGAAACTAAACCTAAATACATTCAGAACTCATCTTCTGAAACTAAACCTGAAGTGACTCAGAAACTTTCTTCTGAAACTCAGCCTGATTTGACTTTCAATCACTTAGCCTCAACTCTTGAAGCGGGGAGGGAGACCTCGCCACCCTCAGTCGCTCAATTTAATTCGGGAACTCATGTTCCTACTCGTCTTTCAAAATCGCTCTCTCGTTCTAAATCATACCCATTTCTGAGTGCTGGACTTACCAAACTCACAGATGTTCAGGGGACGAAGGGACAGATCAATAACAACGCTTCTGAAACTACACCTGATCGTCTATCAGGGATTGGTACCAACTCGAGACCCTACGTCAGTATAACGATAGGGGGTACTGAAATCCATTCATTGGTAGACACGGGTTCATCTAGAACTTATCTGGGGTCAGTAGGGTTACAGATATTCGGTTCCGGTGGTTATAAGATTGATTACTCGAAGGCAGGCGCTGTCATGATGGCTAACGGTACCATTGAAGCTATCATTGGCGAGGCATGCCTGCCGGCCACTTTTTCAGGAGCCACCCATTCAATTAACTTTAAGATCATACCTGGCCTAACTGATACTTGCGTACTCGGCATGAATTTTGCCGAAAAGTTCGGTTTCGTTCTGTATTTGCGTGACAAGCAGTTGTGGCTGGCTGACGACCCAGTCATAAAATTTGCGTTTGGTCCCGCGGGCAAGGATGAGATCGACACTTGTAAAGGCATTGCATTGCTGGATGAAGCGGAGAAAGTGAGGTTAGACCAGTTTTTGAAGGGTATTATAAAACCGAAACCCGATAAGTTACCCGCCGCGAAATTTGTCGAGCATGTGATCGACACGCACGGAAATCCTCCTATTCGCCATAGGAATCATCGCATGCCACCTAAAGTGTGTGAAGCGTTAATCGCAGAAGCGAATATATTAATTCAGCAGGATTTGATCGAGCCTTCAAGTAGTGAGTGGTGCAGCCCGGCGGTAATGGCGTTTATGGCGGAAATCTTGGACCGCTTAAATTCCGTTCGATACATCTCAACGCTAGATCTGAACAAGGCTTACCACCAGATCCCTCTAAGTGAAGATAGTAAGCCAATCACGGCTTTTACTATCCCAGGAAAAGGGTTGTACCAGTTCAAACGCATGCTGTTTGGTCTCACCGGGGCTCCAGCAACCTTTCACGGGTTGATGGATAAGGTCATCACCCCGGAACTGAGACCACACGTATTTGCATACCTCGACGACGTGATCGTCGTCGCAGAAACCTTTGACGAGCACTTGTACTGGTTGGAGCGCACCATTAGGCGTTTAAATGAAGCAGGACTGACGCTCAGCCCAGACAAGTGTAAATTCTGTCAAACGGAAGTAAGGTTTCTGGGATTCAGGGTGAACAAAGATGGGTTGTTAGTAGATGATGATAAGGTCCGCCCCATACTTGAATATCCTCAACCCCGAAAAGTTAAACAAGTCAGACGTTTCGTAGGGGCTACCTCATGGTATAGGCGGTTCATCAAGGACTATGCTAGAATCTGTGAGCCACTCACTCGCCTAACCAAGAAAAATTACCATTTCTTTCGGAGAGACGAGCAGGAAGAGGCATTCCAGACTCTAAAAACAGCCTTGGTGTCATCGCCGGTATTGGCGTACCCCGACTTCAATTTACCATTCTGCGTCCAAACGGACGCAAGTGATTTTGGTTTAGGGGTTGTAATAACCCAAATTCAACACAAGCACGAGCGTGTGATCGCGTACGCTAGTCAAGTGATGTCTATGGCGGAGCGGAACTACTCGACAACCGAAAAAGAGTGCCTGGCCGTAGTATGGGCCATCAGAAAGTTTCGGTACTATCTCGAAGGGTACCACTTTTCAGTGGTGACGGATCACAGTAGCCTCCGTTGGCTATACAATCTCAAAAACCCGACAGGTATATTCGCGCGCTGGGCTTTGGATCTCCTAGGATATAGCTTCGAAATTTTCCATCGAAAAGGATCGATGCACCAAATGCCGGATGCACTATCCCGCATGTTCGAGGATGGAGAAATCGACCATATTGCGGCCATGATGCCTGTCGAGAATGATTGGTATGTCAGGCGGCGTGAGGAGGTGTTGAAGTCACCCGGGAAGTACCATGGTTGGAAAGTGGTAAACGGAAAGCTCCTTAAGTACCGAAACAATCCGCTGCTGGAAGACATCATCGAAGATTATAATGCTTGGAAACTGGTGGTTCCTAAGAACCTCCAGTCAGAACTGATACATGAAGTGCACGGCACGCCTGAAGCCGGCCATTTAGGTTCGGAGAAGACCTACCATCGTGCCGCAATTCGCTATTATTGGCCTGGCATGTTTAAAGACATCACGGCTTTCGTTAGAAATTGCAAAACATGCCAGCTCAATAAACCTGAGCAAGCCCAATCACGTGGGCTTATGACACAAAGAATAATCCAGGAGCCATGGACAGTCGTGGCAACCGATGTCATGGGTCCTTTCCCTCGTAGTAAACAGGGATATGGATACCTACTAGTATTCCAGGACTTATTCTCAAAATAGATCGAGTTGGCACCGTTGAAAAAGGCCAATGCGGAAAGCATCAATAAAGCTTTCCTTGAATTAGTTGTGACAAGGTGGGTAACACCTAAGGTGCTCCACTCGGACAGTGGCACCGAATTTAATAATAACGCAATGAACGACCTTGCTGTGGACTTTGGTATCCACCGCTCGTTCACACCACTTTATCATCCTCAGGCTAATCCTGTGGAGAGAACCAATAGAGTTCTCAAGACTATGATCAGATCGTTCATTGACCCTTTTCATAGAAATTGGGACCTCCACCTCAATGAGTTCCGATTTGCCTACAACACGGCACTTCAGAGTACCAACCGAGTGACTCCGGCATTTTTAAATTTGGGTCGGGAGCCCCGTCCGCGAAAAACTATTCGCAGTTTAAGGGAGGGGGAGGCCGAGTTGCCACCACCTGACCTACAAGTCTGGACAACTCGGATGGCACGGTTAGAGCACTTGAGGGAGCTGATGACCAAGTTCCAAGATCAGGCTTTCTTGAGACAGGCGAGATACTAAGATAGGAATCATCGCGACCAACAGTTCAAGGTTGGCGATAAAGTAAAGAAGCCTAATCAAGTGTTGTCCAAAAAAGGAACTCACGTGTCGGCCAAACTGGCCCCAAAGTTCAGTGGCCCTTTTATTGTGGTGGAGGTAATCTCACCCAATATTTACAAGCTAGCGTCGCCAGAAGAAAGATTGGCGGGGCGGTATCATGGCTCCCACCTTCAAAGGTATGTTGAGGACCCGGAAGACGAACCGAGTGGTCCGGAGGAGCTGGCGGAACTGGACAGGATGTTACTTGAAATCAGCGATTCGGATGCTGAAGAGGAGCGTCGTAAGGATGGAGGGGAGGCCCGAGAGGACTCGGAAATAAATGTTGACTGGGGACGGGGAAATATTGAGCATCACTCGGACTAAGATTCGGGCTTGGGCAATCGCGTTAGACTCCGAACTCGCTCTTATTCGAAATAAGCACTCGGCGGTTGAAAACGGTAGAAAGGCGACTGCAACGTATAATGCGCTGAGGGTAACAACAAATGAAGGATGGGTTAGATCAGTTCGTATTTGGCGTCCTTCTTGAAATTGTTCCAGCCGTCACTCACGATGAGTTGATGGAACGACTGAGGGAGTCTAAAGCGACGGGAGACGGAACCGCCTCCAACCCAGCAGCGCCTAATCGCCAGTTCGGGCTGAACTCACCGGAGCCGGACGAGGAAAGAGCGGTGGGAGGCGCCATCGCCTCCACGACGACGCAGCTGCGGCTGCAGCCGGCATGGTCGGTCTCGGACCTGGAGTGGGACCATCCACTCCCGGAGGGAGCAATCGACTACGCGGCCCTGGTCCGGGCCGAGATCGACGCAGGCCGGGTGGGCCTGCAGGAGCCAAAGGAGGAGAGCGCCGCATTAAGTGCGGGGGTTGTCCCGCAACCCAACTTATCGGGGGCACAAGGCCTGTCAATGGAGGAACGGGTCCGAGCAAGGATCCGGGAGAATCCCTCGTTCCGCCGAAGAAGGCGCAAGCCAACTATGTGGGGGGAGACGACGGCCAATAAGGCTCGCTGCGGGAAGTGTGGGAGCGGGGAGCACCGCTGAAACCAATGCCCCGCTGGCAGGAGCCCCAGCGGAGGTAGGGACAGTGGAGGAGGCCAGTGTAGGGGCCAGGCCCCATAAAATAACAGACATCTCACTAATCCTCTGCATTTGTTATTTGCATGATTAAACTTAAGCTAGCTGAATAATTATCTTTAAGTAATGTAAATACGTAAACTCATAAGAATAGTAGAAGAAGCAATCCGAGGTATCGGTATATTGGAGTTAGTCCTAGTATTATTAATTAAGTTAAGCAATTGTCGATTATATTAAGTAAGATTAAACTATAAGGTGAACTACCACACCGGGCCGGCAATAGATCGGATCCACTCAATTCAAACGATCCCTCAGAACAAATTTTTTTTATTTTTTCATTTACTATCAAAACTTTACTTTGTTTTTCCGTATCGTTTTCCTACTTGGATACACCTGTGTATGATGGTGTACGTAACCCGAGGTCTGGCAATTAACTAATTTCAACCATTTTTCTTTTTTTGACAAATTACAACAAGACGGAGAGATGCGGGCAGCTACCTGGTATTCGCCCCGGTGGGCCGAATCTTGTGAAGGGGGAGTTGTGACGGGGTAATTTGTACCCCGCACAAATGCATCTAAAATCTATGAAAATTAGCGTCAACAATCATTCTACTGGGGATATGAGTTTGGAATCATGGATTAAATCCACGGACTGTCTGCGAACGGTACAATACTAGCCGTGAATATAAGAGTTCCGCGGCTAATATTTCAAAGAATTCTAGTTTTTGTTGTGATCTGAACTATTATATTAAATATTGAAGACTGTTATCGTCAATAACAACTCAAACTCTAGATGAGATGTTAGCCTAGAATATGAGAGTTCGACGGCTAATATCACATGACAACGTCATAATCAATTTTATAGTATTATTAGTAATTTGTATAAACTCACCTTGACTCTTACATTAAATTAAAACAGTTAAAAATATAAATAATCCATCACCTGTCAAAAACTAGGGAGGTTAGGTCATCCGACCGGAACCACAAATTGTCAGACCACGGGTTCCAAGTACATTATTCTCCTTATTTTATTTTAATTTCTCTTGTTTTTCTTTGTTTATTACATATTCAACTCGGGTGGAAGGGTGGATCAACCACCCCCCACACAGCAATAACAACAACTGTCAGGTTGTACGAGGTTGGCTGCATTGGATATTTGCTGTCACCAGGGACTAAGAAGAGGAGATTTTCCTGGCGCATGCGTAGTGGACGGGATTCCCATACGTGCAAGAGCGCCCGGAAAAACTAGGGGCAAGCGGCCATGGAGAATCTGCGTGCTGACCTAAGTCAGCCCCACCCCTGGACCATCGACTAGCGGTAGGCGATGAAGGCTTGCGTGGCAGATAACGCAGGTGGACTGTACGCCACCACGTAGCGGGGGAACGATCTTGGCGGTTGTCCTTTTTCTTCGCTCGTCCTCTCACTCTATAGTTCGACGCTCGTACTCAGTAGACACACGCCGTTGAAATTTGTCAATTGCTGACCTCGGTCAAGTTCAAAGCTTCCAGTCGAGTCAGTGAGATTCCTTTTACAATAAAAATGTCAGTCTTTACTTTACTCTGATTTTGAGTGTGGCGGAGACCCACTCGTCGTAATTATTGTACTCAGTGCGGGTAAATGAAAAAGTACATGTCGACTCTTATTTTAACTTTCGTTTTGGAGTGGGGCCAAGGCCCACTCATTATAAAATCATGAATTAAATGTGATCTTCTCGACTGATTTTCTTCCTCAATTATATTTATGCTTTGATTTTGAAATGTTGCTTTTCTCTGACTTCACTTCCTCCTGCGTTTCCCCTTACTCCGCCACTCTGCTGGAGCTATCGGGCGTATAAAACATTATCTTATTCGGAGTTATTAGGATGACTTTAAAGTGTTTCTTTTGGTAGTTTTAATCGCGGAAAACTACCTGGCGCCCTTCAGACAACCATTGGACTTACTCGGAGTCCACTCTTAAGTGCAAATAACCCAAAAATAAAAATAATAGTCAAAAATCAGTTATAATATATATATTTCTATTCCGACTATCTTTCCCTATGTGCTTCTATTCTTTCAGGTAACTTGCAACTTAAAACTAACCATTTTACATAATCAATGGATATCTTGAATATTTGTCATGTTAACTTTATAATGCTTATTGCTTTTCTAATGTTTACCTTTTTATGTGCCTCATTCCCTGTTTTCAATTGTAATCATGTGAACTAGATTTTGTTGGTTAACGTATTTCAGACACTTCTATATTTAACTATCCTTGAACTTTACTGATCACTGTGAAAATGTAAACCTTAAATATTTGTCACGTTAACGTTAGTCTTTACCTGCCCATTAACACGAATTTAAACATCATTTTATGTCCTGTTCCTATCATATCACAGCCGTAGGTGAGACCTGACTTACGCCTGAAATTCCATCTAGCCTCATAGCACTTGATCATTACATACTTGTCCGCAGAGATAGAGATGGGAGAAGAGGGTCTGGGGTCTGTCTCTATATTCATGACAGCCTAAGGGGTGTACACGTGGGAATGAGTCCTCCTGCCAATTACCCTATTGCTAAGTACCTTTTTATCAAAGTATCTTCGTCTCATGACAGCATGTTGGTGGGTGCGATTTCCAAACCTCCTAATGCTTTCTACTGTAGGGAACTTGAGACTGACATTTTTGACCTTATACCAAAGTATAATAACATTGTACTTACTGGTGACCTCAACACAAATCTTAATGCTACCAACAATTTAACTAACTATTTAAAATCAGTAGTGTTCTCCGCCGGATTGTCTATAGACATGATGATTGCTGATGATCTAGACAAGGTAATTTCTTCTACTCAACACTCAATCTCGTTCCTTTCAAACCACGACCTTATCAGCATTCAACACCAGTTCTCCTTTGATCGCTCCTCTTGTATATCTCCTCTGTCTATAGAGAATCTCACAAATATAAATGAAGCCGAATTTCTTGAGCACCTCTCTACTTATGACTGAAAAAGCATTTTCATTGAAAAAGATATAAATAGAAAGGTTATTTGTCTTTTATCAAAGACTTGATGAAAGAAAGAGAGAAAAAACGTAGATTGGCTAAAAGAACAAAAAATAGTATTATTCAAGCCGAATTTCGTAAATTGAGAAACTTTGTTCAAACAAAAATCAGGGATTCATACAATCAATATAATTACAATTCTATCAAAAACAGGAATAAAAATGAAAACATCTGGTTTCTCTTAAAACGACTTGGATTTATTCCTCCAAAACACGTGGCTCCTGATAAAAATTTCTCCCCCGCAGATCTTTTAACAGCCTTCACCACAAAATCTACAC
>CAKNYM010042746.1:57087-83494 GCA_932195095.1 Andricus curvator
TTTTAACAGCCTTCACCACAAAATCTACACTCCTTTCAAACAGCGCTTCTTCTCCGTCCGCAGTTCCCTCTACCTTTGATGATACTAAATTATTCCTTTCTGATATATCGCAAGAAATCCTAATTAAAAAACTCTTAGAGGTAAAATCAAATGCTCAAGGTTCTGATGGTATTTCAATTAAAATGATTCGCTTAGCTTTACCAGTCATTTGTCGTATTCTGTTGCATATCTATAACGCATCTCTACAGGTGGGAATATTTCCTGATACCTGGAAAGAGGCGATTATTCACCTTGTTACTAAAATATCTAACCCTACCTCTCCCAAAGATTTCCACCCGATATCCATCCTCTGAGACTTATCTAAACCTTTCGAACGCATTGTCCATCAGCAACTTACTGCACATACAGAAACTAACAATTTAATTGACCCAATGCAATCTGGGTTTTGTGCCAGGCATAGTACACTTACAGCTACATTTAAAGTAACATCTGACCTGAAACTGGCCATTGATAGAAAGGAATTAACGGTTGTTCTCCTTTTTGATTTTTCTAAGGCGTTTGATACAGTTAACCATAATTTACTATTGACTAGGCTCAAATCACTTCACCTCTCAAATATGGCTGTTAAATGGTTTGAATCTTATCTCAGTAATCGTTCTGAAAGAGTAGAAATCAGCAATGACGAGCGTTCTGATTGTGGAGAGGTTGAGAGTGGTGTCCCTCAAGTTTCCACGCTTGCACCCACTCTATTTAATATTTATACATCTGAGCATGGTAGTGAACTTCGGCACTGCAACTATCACAAATATGCTGACGACTTCAAGCTATACCTCCCCGGGCCTATTGCCACTCTTAAGAGCTTACTTCAAAAGGTATAGGAGGATATTAATTTGGTGGTGCAGTGGGCTTTGACAAACGGTCTCACTCTTAACCCTGCTAAAATTAAGGCTATAATCATAGGATTTTCTTCCTCTCCTTCACTTGAAACAATTGCAACCTTACCTCCTCTCTTGATCGATGGGCGTCTCATCTCCTTTGTGGATTCTGTTAAAGATTTACGCTATATTCTTAATCTCTTTCTTTCTTGAAATGAACAAGTTGCGGACGTTTCGGGGAAAACCTTTAGAGTCCTCCAACAGCTTAACAGGAATAAAGAATCACTTCCTACTCTAACGCGTATCCTCCTAATGAAAAGCCTCATCCTCCCTTTCTTTGACTACGGCTGTGTGGTATAGGACGATATTACTGATGAACTGAATGCCAAGCTTGAACGTACGCTTAATGCTTGCACTCGGTTCATCTATAACATACCAAAAAGTGAACATATTACCCAGTATAGAGAAAGAGCAGGACGTCTTAACGTTGCCAAAAGAAGACAATTTTTTATGGGTAACTTGCTTTATAGCCTATTCAGTAATGAAGCTTCACACTATCTTCTGAACCTCTTCTATTTTATTAACAAAGATCAACCGACACATTCCAAACTCCGTGAAAAGAAAACAGTACTCAAAATTAAGCCACACCGAACGTGTTAAATTCAAAGATCTTTCATTATTCGTGATGCTCGTCTTTGGAACAAACTACCTATAACAATTAGAAATGTACCTTCACAATATCACTTTAGAAAACTCCTTTTTGGTTACTTATTTGAAACTTCAAATCCTACTCTCGAAATTACACATTGGTAACACTTAAATCCTTGAGTTAGAAACATATATAAGCGCGCACATGAATGTATTTACCTTTAAGTATGTATATTTGTGTAAGTACATTTACGGTATTACTGGTAATAGACCACATCTAATTATGTGTATTTTAGTTCATTTCTTCACTGTTGTTAAATACCTATTTTTAATTTAATCGTTATATTGATCACCGTCACATTTTAATTGTAATATGTATCACCTGTTCCTTATAGGGCTATTTAGCCCTAGGAAACTTTTTATATGCAACCCAATCAGTGACACTGCCATCTTTATTGTCCGGATTGACAATAACCGATTAATATTTATGTAGACTACTCACTGGTAAACCATTCAACATAAAAACATCTCGAATATATGAATTTTTTAAAGTTTTCGAAAATCTAAACAAATCAAAATCAGTTGATCGTCTTTTTAGTAGTTTCGCTTTAAATTTTTTGACTGGCATTTAAGTCCTGATCCTTGCGTATATGGTTTCAGATGAAGTCCTTATACCTGTTTATATGGTTTTAGGTATAATTATGTACAGATTTAGTTACTCCTGAAGCTCCACCAGCCAATGCTCCAGCTGCACTAAGTCCAGAAAATATAAGTACAAGGAAGGGTAGGAAACCACCTACTCTGGGTGCAAAAGGTAGAATGTTAGGTTTTTGAATCTTGCGTCGACCACCAGTCTTTAAAACAGCAGCTCGAGCCCTGTTGAGGGCAGATTTGATAACTTTATCCCATACGTAACACACGTTTCCAAGCTTTTTCAGTTAAATCTCTATCAGGTACGTTCCTGAGCTCAATGTGATCTCTATTTTGTGAGTAGGCTATATCGTAATCTTTAAAAGCTGCGTCGCTTTGATAGATTCGTACCAGGTCCACAATACTGATATCCCGGAAGATGCAATTCCAATGGAAGATTGTTGATAACTCTTAGATCTTCTTAGATAAACGTTTATTTTTTAGCCTGCTGGCCTTAAAAAATTGACTTGCTTACACTTATTTTACAGAATTTTCTTAAAAATAACCCTTAAAACTAACATCCTTCCACACCTTATCTCTAACGCCGCTCGCTCTTATCGCATTGCCTTCCTCGCTTCGCCTCGCCTCGCACGCATGTCCCTACTTTCTTGCTTTGCCTCGCATTACCAAACTCTGCCTCCGCGGCTAATCCCTAATACTCCCTAATACTCCTGACTTCCTTTCTCTCCTTTCTCACACAAATATTGCGCTCTCGTCCTTGGCATAATCCACACATAGTTCCCATTAAACCTTGTCTCTCTTATTCTCTCTTCCCCTGCTGTCTTCTCTCTCTCCGTGCTGTTTTCCTTAACCAACTCATATACCTTCCTTCCTTCCTCATGCATCCTTCTCACTTCATCCATCTGCAGTCCATTCGTTCTAAAATACCTTTCTCTTTCAACCTCCATCTTCGCACCCCCTCTCCTGTTCTCCTTCTCCCACCAACACTCCCTAACCAGCTTACTTCCCCCCTCTTCCAAAAATTTCTCCTCATACTTACACGCCCGACTCCCCGCTAGAATCCCTACACTCGTTCTCCCCGTCTCCCTCCTGACAATATAATTAGGCGTGTTCCTTGCCAGCCCCAGTGTCCACTTTACATACCTCTCCTGTATCCTATTTACCTCTTCGCTTTCCTTCTACCCTCACACCTCTACTCCATACAATAGGACACTCATCACTAGTGAGTCAAACAATTTCATTCTCCTCCCAAAATCATCTGCGAATAACTTCCTTCCCAAACCCCACACCTGCCTCATCATCAAATTTGCCCTCCTCACTCTCTCTTTTATGTGACCATCCACTCCGCCATTCCTGCGAAACAAGAAGCCCAGGTACACAAACTCTTTCACCTCCTGCACCGCCTTTCCCTTCCACTTCCACTCCCCTTCCTTACCCCTTCCACCTCCTTTTCTGAAAACCATAACCTTGGCCTTTTCCGCATTCTGTTCTAACCTGTTCTTATCCAGGTATCTTCTCAACCTCTTCATCATTTCCTTTAAGGCCTCCTCGCTTTTTGCCACCAACACTATGTCATCTGCATACGCTAGCGACCATATTCTAACCCCCCCTATCCTGATTCCTCCTACTACTAAGGCCTCCAGCTTACTTTCCATATCCGCAATTAAAATCGCAAAAAGCGTTGGGCTAAGCGGACACCCTTGTCTTAATACCCTATCCATCCAGAATCCCTCCGAAATCCCCTGTCCTCCTCTAACCTTATCTTTGGTCTCCTCATATATCTCCCTTACCCTCTCGATCAGGCCTCTCTCCACTCCCCTATCCTCCATCGCCTCCCACAACCTCCCCCTATCCACCGACGGAAACGCGCCTTTTAGATCCACAAAAAACGCGTACACTCTCGACCCCTTCTTCGCTAATGCTCTATCCACAATGTGCTGCAGAACGTAGATATTGTCGATAGTACTCCTACCTGCCCTAAAGCCCGCCTGCGTCTCCGGCAATATTCCTTTCCCCTCGACATCCTTCCGCAGCCTCTCCGCCACCACCATCGCGTATACTTTATACGCCGTATTCATTAGCGTAATTCCTCTATAATTTTCCTGCCTATCCCTATCTCCTTTCTTATACAGAGGTTCTATTAACCCTTCTCTCCACCCTCGTGGGAATCCCTCCCCCCTCCATACTTTCTTCACTACCTCCTTCAGCCTCTCCCTCACCTCTTGTGTACTAAACAGCCATGCTTCGTTCTCTACCCCATCCAGCCCTGCTGATTTCGACCTTCTTAACTTCCTTATCTGTTTCTCTATCTCCTCGTCATTCAACTCTTCCATCTCTGCCTCCCCCGTTCTTCTACTCCCATCATCTCTCTTCCTTGAATCTGAGCCCTGGAATGATTCTTTAAAAAACTCCCTCCACTCCTCACTCCCTATCTTCTCGTTTATCCCTACTCTACGCTTCCTAAACCTATTTATTATCTTCTAGACGTCCCCCTCTGTCCTAATATTTCCTAACTCCTCCTCCAGCTCTTTCTCCTTTTCCTGTTCTTTCTTCGTACACATCAATCTAAACCCTTCCTCATTTCTACTTGCTCCTCCCTTTTCGCAGTACCCTCTTTCCACTTCTTATACTTCCTCTTCACCTTCCTTTTCATCTTTTTACATTCCCTATCCCACCACGGCTTCACCATTCCTTTCTTCTTCTTTTTAAATACCTTCTTTTGCAGGCAACCTTTCACTTTCTCTTTTAAATCCTCCCATATCTCTTCCACCGTCTCCCCTTCGAAGCGTACCTTCCCTAACTGCTCCTTATACTTCTCTATCGCCTTTCTCGTCCAGCTAACCCTCTCCCCCGTCGACACTTCTTCCCCACCTTGCCTTCCGCCGTTCTCACCCCTTATCCACAACCCTAATAGCTGATGGTCTGACTCTACCCTCCCTTCTACTGCGAATCTCTCCATCTCCTCCCACCCTTGCATATTCATAACTGCATAATCTATTACCGATACCACCACCTTACCTACGTATGTGTATTCTCCCTCTTCGTCCCCAGTTGGCATACCATTTGCCACCGCCCAGCCTCTATCCTCCATCCAGTCCCTTAGAATCTCTCCCTCCTTATTTATTAACCTATCCTTCGAATTCCTTTCGAAGCTCTCCCCTTCCCTGTAAAGGCCCCCTTCCCTCCCCATCCTCGCGTTAAAGTCCCCACCCAGTACCACCATACCCATCCTTATTGTACACTGCCACAAACTTACTGCTTACCCCTCCTATCTTCACTTTCCTCATTTGCACTCCCTCCCCCTCTTCCTCTCCGTGAGCTTCTTCCTCTAATCCATCTCTAACCCCCGTTATAATTTCCCACTAGCCCTTCCTTTCTTCTTCACTCTGACCGCGTCCTGGAGTCTCCACCTATACCCCCTTGGCAGCTTTGGCTCTATTCTATCCCATTCCTTTCTTTCCACCCACGTCTCTACCAGTCCTACCACATCAAATTCCTGGATATACCTCCAGAACTCCTCATCCTTCTTCTTTACCCCTGCTACGTTCCAGTAAAGCAACTTCACAACTCCTCTACCCTGTATTACCCCCACCCCCCTACTTCCTACGAAACAAATTCCCCTGCACTTCCTTCAACACCTCTTTCTCCTCGTCCCACACCCACATTTTCTCGTCTATTTTTATTTTCCGATATCCTACCTTCGCCGATCTCCCTTCACTCCTCTCCCTCCTAGCCCTGTCGTACAGCATTCTCTGTATATCCCTTTCCTTTCTCGTCAAATCGTGATCGATGAAAAATTCCTTATCCTTTATCATATTTTTATTCCGCATTACCACCAACTTTTCTTCCCAGCTCGCCAACTCCACAACCGCCACTTCTTTCTCCTTTCTCCCCTCCAACTTAACTTTCCCTACCGTGCCTTTATTCCACCCTATGCTCTGTAGCAGCGCTTCCACGCCCTCCCTTTCTTCCCCGCTCTTCATCTTCAACCCTCTTATCATAATTTATTTTTCCTGTCTGCCTTCTCCTTTCTCTCCATTCTCAACTACATTGCCCTTATCCGTCACTTGCGCTCGACGCTCTCTCCCTTACCTTCTCGCTTCCTTCGTTGCCATTGTCCCGCTTTCTCCCTCTCCCCGACGCACCGCTCGACACCCGGCAACGCGTTGTTGGCCGTCGTGGATTTTGGAAAATTCTCTCCCCGTCAGTTTCACTACCAGCACTGGAAGTACTCTCGCTGCCCACCTCCCGCTCTGCCGCCGGTAACTGGGACCTATTCATGCAGTACCTTTCGCAACCGACATATGTCTCTGCAAAATGTTTGCGTCTTTCGCCGCCAAATTTTCGTTCTTTTTTTCCCCTTTTTTTTCTTCAATTCCTCAGTCCCTGCAGACACCCCTTTCTCTCCCTTAGCATTCCCTAACTCTGCGAGAACCACCCTTGACCCCTCGAAAGCCCAAGACTCCTGACCACGAACTCCCCCGATTACTTGCCAACCTAACCTCACTTTCTCTATCCAACTAAATCCCACCTCACACCTTCCACACAAATTCCGTAAAATTATCTCACCACCTGTCACTAAACACGTTCTCACTTCCGCCACCAACATGCAAATCCGATTGCTGATAACTCTGTTAAGTAGATCTCTACCACGTCTCACTATGTTTGAGGTTCGCTTACGACTGACCCTAGTTTGTCTTCCATGAACAATCATATCTGTTTGGGAGATACTTTTAGACTGAAGAGTTAACCTATGTAAGCTAAGTATTTATAGTTTTTACCTCAGTCAAGTCAAATGTAATTTCAAACACAATCTATGAAATCACCTATAGTGAATTTTGATTCGCTCACGCAGCATGAAAAATGAGAAAAAGGACAATGACAATTGCTATCGAACTACAATTATATCATATATATATATATATATATATATATATATATATATATATATATGGTATTCGGTTTTGATTCCTTGGGAATCGAACCGAAGGGCCTATGACAAAGCCACCGAACGCGTCCTCGGGTTGCGGATAGAGGGTCGTTGTACCAAGGGTTTCTGCTGAATATGGTTACAATAATTAATAAGCAGTCGCGGACGATTGTGCAGGGATGGTCCCGAAGGAATAACTCCTAAGCGAAGGCGTAACAACCGTGCCGAAAGCTGAATGGCACCTGGGTGAGGTGTCTCAAATGGTGACTCTGGGATACCGGGCGACCTCTCAGAGTATCAGCCTTATCCTTGCACGCGGGGCTCTACAAGGATGGACTAACCCTTTTCCCTAGCTGCTCGTGGGATCAACAATGACAATACCAAACATAGTTGTAGGAAGTGCGGTTCAAAACAATCGAACGCGCAGGGCTCCCGACAATGGACCCTAGAGTTGGGGGAGCCAATCAAGACGGAGTCAATGCGATTGACCGGCGGAATCTCGTTACTTTTAAGTGGACGGATCGACTCAGGGACGATCTGCTGGAGTGCTATGATAACAGTCTGGCCCCTGAACGAAAAGGTTACATGGCGCGACTGCATGCTCTGTGGTGCGAGAAACACCCAGAGCTCTCGGATTTTTCGCAAAAACGTCTGCGAAACCGTGCCGAGGACCTCCGGAAAAGGGGTTATATAAGCGGAGCGCCTACACAACCGCAGCCAGAACAAGCCGGCAACAGAGTAAGAGAGGCGACACTGAGACCAACCTCGAACAGGCATCCAATAGAGGAAGAACGATGCTTCAAGACCCTGAGAAACATCAACATTCAGGTTTGTCCCAAGCCCAAAGATCTGACTGAACTGGATGATGAGCTTCGTGGAGATTTTTCCGAAGAATCCGACCTCTGGACTATCAATTGTAGTGTGTACAATGCAGCGAGAACTTTGTTAGATGCAAACCGTAAAACAAAACCAACGGTTGATCATAAGACCAAAAGACGAATGCATCAACTTAGCACAAAGATAGGCTGGGCAAGACAGTACGCGTCCCGCATTCAGTGTGTGATTGACTACATAACATCTGACAGGACTTTCACTGCCAAGGTTCGACAGTTCGCGCGCGAACTGCGGATCCGTCATCACACGAGGAGAGAGAGGTGGGTCAGAGAAAATCAACAGTTTTCGTCTGACCCATCTCGACTCTTCCAAGACCCTCCAGTTACTGTCGACCATCCGCCCAAACCAGAGGAGGTCGAAGCATTTTGGAGAGAAGTCTACGAAGTCCAACATCCACTTGAAGAAGGCTCAAAGAACATAAATAGCTTCAAGGAGCTGTGCGATGCCCTCATAACAGCTGAGGAGGAATGCCCACCTATCACTACCGAGGAGGTGAAAAACGTATTAAGAGGCATGAAGAACTATTCCGCTCCGGGACCAGATGGTATCAAGACCTTCTGGAGGAAGAAGTTTCCTTCAACCCACCAGCATCTGGCCCGAATTTTCACCTCATATCTAAAGTCGGAAGAGCCTATTCCGGGGTGGTTGGTGGAAGGGCGCACAGTGCTCCTGCCGAAGACGGGCCACTTAGCTGACCCTAAGAATTACAGGCCAATAACTTGTCTGAACACACTGTATAAGATCTTCACAGCTATCCTAAATGATAGGATTGTTCGAACAATTGGACCTGTATGGCGAGAGATGTATGAACAACGTGGCTCAAAGAAAAACGTAGCAGGATGTCGGGAGAACTTAGTCATCGATAGATGTGTCTGTAAAGACGCAGCATCCTATCAGCGATTTCTATCGATGGCCTGGATTGATTACCGGAAAGCTTTCGATTCAAGCTCCCATAGACTTATCATCTGTCTGTTGGAAAGCTTAAAGGTTCATCCACACATCGTGAGGTGCATAGAGACATTAATGCCGCTTTGAAAAACCAGATTTACTATCTCATCTGGAAAACATCGTGTGATCACTAACAGTATCACCTTTCAGAGAGGTGTATTTCAGGGCGACACAATGAGCCCTCTCCTCTTTTGCCTCACATTATTGCCACTATCTCTCGCACTTCGCCATTCCGAAGGGTATCTCTGCGGCAAACCTGGAAACCGAAAGCATAAGGTCACTCATGTATTTTACATGGATGATCTTAAGATCTATGCTAGGAATCAAGAGAAACTACATCTAGCTCTGAAAATTGTCAAAGAGTACACTCAAGAGATTGGAATGGAATTCGGGTTAGAGAAATGCGCCAAGGTTAATTTGAAGAAAGGAAAACTTAATGGGATCCCCGAAGATCCTGAGCTCGTTGACAGAAGCGCTATACGACACCTTTGCGCTGGAGAGACCTATACATACCTGGGCCGCAGAGCCGCATTCAGGACGTGACATCTATAAAGGATACTCTCTGATGCAGATACAAACGTCTCATCCGGCAGATTTGGTCTTCCGAACTGTCGACGAGAAATAAAGTATCTGCAACGAACATGCTTGCCATCCCGGTAGTACTCTATTCATTTGGAGTGGTTCCATGGACGAAGGACGAGCTCAGATCCCTTGATATCGGGACGCGAAAGGTTTTGCACATGAACAAGAGCATGCACCTTAAGTCTTCTGTTCCGCGACTTTACATCTCACGCCGCCTAGGTGGTCGCGGAATACTCAATCTTGAATGTCTTCACAACAGACTTATTCTGGGTACAGCACATATAGTTGCAAGTGGACAAGACCCTCTTCTTAAAATGGTCAGGAAACACGAAGAAGTGGGAAAAGGGGCGTTTCTGTACAAAGCAGCGGAGGAGGCTATTGAAACACTCGGCCTTGACTTCAATATTAGGGGTGAGCAAAATGCATCAAATCTTACCCATCTTGAATACTCACTCCTGAAGGCCCGGATTAAGAAAGCACAGGAGAAAAACTTCCACGAACAGCTCCTCGACAAGAGGATGCACGGCATCTTCCACAGAAATGTGGAAGATCAGTCGATGTCGTATGAGCTAACGTTTGCTTTCCTTAGATCACCCGGATTGAAGTCGGGCACGGAGGGCTTCATTTTGGCATGTCAAGACGGTGTCATTTCCACTCTAGCATACCGTCGCCACATTTTGAGCCAAGACATTCCCGATGATAGCTGCAGAGCGTGTCATGCACACCCCGAGCATCTAGGACACATACTATCTAGTTGTTCAACTCATGCGGGAACGACCTACATCCAAAGGAAAAATGCGGCACTTAGAGTGCTTTATTACCATCTCTGTCACTCTTATGGCATTAGCCCAAATACCTCTCCGCTGAACGCTCCTAGAGAAATAGAGTCAATTGTCGAAAATGAGAAGTGCCGCATATACTGGAACTTCATATTCTCGACAATTGTTTCTGTTGCGCACTCGAGGCCGGACATAGTTCTCCTTGACTTCGAGAAACGAACCATGTTCGTTATCGAATTTTCGGCACCATCTGACAAAAACGTCACAGCCAAGGAGAAAGAAAAGAAAGAGAGGTATAAAGACCTTATAAGGGAGTTGCGACGGTTATACCCGGAATATTCTGTTAAGCTCATCGTCTTGATCATCGGCGCTCTTGGAAGTGCCAAGGTTTCACTGGTTAATAGCCTGAAAAGCATCCCTGCGTGTCAACAAAATGCTGACACACTTGCGGGGAAAATGCAGAAGGCGGTCCTCCTTGGGTCGCTCCGTGTCCTCAGGGTGCACGAGACTTTTGCCGGATCATCGTATTGAGTTCGTCGCAGACTGTAACCACCTATCTCACGGTCGTGAGACGTGGTTACAGCTGAAATTTTACCGCGATTTCGCTGGGAGCGGGTGCAATTTTTCAGATTACAATTGACCTATGACTTGGGTACGTATCTGAACGTAGAATTTTCCGCTCTATCGATTGCAGATGTAAAAAAGGGGGTTTCCATTTAAAAAAACAAAGTTGACGTTCAAAAAGCCATGAAGCTCAACTTCATGGTCAAAATGAAGGTCACCATTGAATTCCCCGTTGAAAAATACTTTAGGAATTGCACTGACCTCTTGGAAAACGTTGTTAATTTCAAATAACCATTAACTGACCTGGAACGTTACATTTGACCTATGACTTGGGTACGTACCTGAACGTAGAATTTTCCGCTCTATCGATTTCCGATGTAAAAAGGGGGTTTCCATTTAAAAAAACAAAGTTGACCTTCAAAAAACCATGAAGGTCAACTCCAAGGTCAAAATGAAGGTCACCATTGAATTCCTCGTTGAAATTTACTTCAGGAATGACCTTCACTTTTTTGAAAAATATTTTACCTGAGGAAATATCCAACCATCCCGGGACTTTTTAGTCCCCTGTATATACCGATAGTTAATGAATACAGGTACTTGCATTTCAGCAACGTGTTTCAGTAACATGTATCTCAGAAATGTAAATATTCATAAGCAAAAAGATCTATAACATCAAATTACTAAAGCAAGTTAATCAATTCGTCAAAAGCATAGACTAATAAAGATAGGCGAATAAACACCTGAGCAGACCTTAAGCGATAATTTTAAACTAATTGTTACTCCACTGTTCATGGTTTTGAGGCAGTTAAAGAAGTTGATTCGTTCAAGGATATAGTCAAGAATGATATGAAAAATGGGATGAAGAATGAAGATTTTGAGTATGAAGATCTGAGTGTTGATGATTGTGAAATATCATCCAACTCAGCTGAGGAAGCAACCACAACAGCCTTAATCGATAATATTGCAAACAATTATCTTTTACTGTTAGAAAATAAAACAAAGGATCACGATGATGTACATTGGCTAAGAAAATAATCTGAAAATAAATTAATGATCCGCAAACCAGGGCTTGTTGAAACTATTATTCAAGAAAGTGCCTAATGAATCTTAAATTAGTGAGTATCGTTCTTCCAACAAATGCACATATAATGTATTACTGAGCTTATGGAAGAGTTCGTGAAAGTAAGACTTTAAAGTATAGAAGTTTATTCAAAAAATTTATAATAGTATCTCGTTTACGAGATAATTAAAAAAGTCGGACTTCTTCAGGTCGCGGTATAGTGCCGTAGTATATGGCAGCTAAAGAAAATATTCAATTGGATTATGTTTATTGGGATAATCCAAATTAATTGGTTGATCGCCTGCGTTTGCTGTTAGCATCTGAAGCTGCTGATAATACAAGTCACACAACCGATCTTATGAGGATAATCGAAGAACTGCGTAAAGCCAGAATCATATGCTTACAATCAAATTATTGTTAAACATATTGTTAAAAAAACAAAATTTAATTTAGGTGATAAAGTGCAAATTAGTAAATTTGAGCATGTTCTTGAGAAGGGTTATACACCAAATTTGGCGAACGAAATATTTACTGCAGGTAGTTTTCATGAACAAAAACTCGCTAAAGTTAAGCATCTAAGTAGCTAAGCTGGGCCGGTTTTGGGGCACCTCAGTCGGTAAAGCAGTTATCGGTAAGTTACCGACAGTCGGAAACTTGGTCGGTAAGGCAGATCCCTGACGCATATTCTTGACACGGCCAATCAGGATGATCCCTGTTTTACCGACCGAACTCACTCGCTTAACGAGCTGGGTTCCTGCAATACCAACTAAAAATCAAATTCTGGGGATTCCCCAGTTCCCGGAAAATAATCGAACCTTCTGGATATGTTTACGTGATCTCTGACAATTTTCTATGCATCGAACTTTCTAGAAGATTTGAACATGGGAAGCTCTTGCTTTTGAGGTTTTCTATGTTGTTTAAATTTCCAGAATTATTGATATTAGATGTAATACCTAACGACTTTTCAGGAAAGAACAATCGATATTATCAACTTTCACGTCGAATGGTACATATTTAAAATTCAATATGTCGAGCCTTCCAGAAATTTTGACGTGATCTCTGATGATTTTCTCTACATCGAAATTTCTAGGAGGTCCGACGTATGATGTGTGGTCCCGACACGTCTTCTAGTTCTAGAGATATCGACGCAGTTAATCATAACAACCGCAATTTCTAATTACCTCTAATCTACTCACATCCTAGAAAGATCGATCGAAGTTTCTGCGAGATTCGTTGCACGCGGGGCTCTTGCCTGCATCAAATTTCTAGAACCGTTGATATGTGATCTCTACCTAAATTCCAGAAAGATCGATTGATTTAAGTGTGTAGAAGGATACAGGTTCTCTTTATCAAACTTTCTGAAAGCATTGATATTGGATGTAATCTTTACCTGAATCCTAGAAAGAAAAGTTGAAGCTTGTAGATATTTCGGTACAGGGAATCTCGAAAGCAATAGCCCCTTCTAGAAATTTCGATCATTCTTTCTCGAATGTCGGTAAAGATTACATCCAACAGCACTTCGCAGTATATAAGGCTGTGGAGTTGACTTTTACAACATTTAGGTTTGTGCAGTTAGGCTTCTATGAATCATATAAATGCACAAAACATTTTAGTGGTATACAGGGTTGCGCAGTAAAGTTTTTCAGTACATAGAGCTGCGCGGTGCACTTCTATGATACATATAGATGCGCAGCAGACTTATTAGGCATATATGGATGTGCAGTAGTATTTTACAATATATAAAGTTGCGCAAGTGCACATATATGATACTTCTGGATGCGCAGTAGACTTATAAGACACATATGAATGCACACAACATCTCAATGGTACACAAGGTACAAGGTACAGTAGTATTCTACAGTACATAGAGTTGCGCAGTGCACTCCAATGGCACATATGGATGCGCAGTAGACTTATAAGATACATACTGATGCACAGTACAGTTTGATGATACACACAGCGGCACAGTAAAGTTCGACAATGCATACATCTGCGCAGTGCACTTCTACGATACTTAGGGATGCGCAGTAGATTTATAAATGTGTAGTATGCTTCAATGATACATATGGATGCGCACTACAGTTTGGTGGTACATAAGGCTGCTCAGTACACTTCTACCATGCCTATGGATGCGCAGTGGTCTTATATGATGCATTCAGATGCGCAGTACAGTTCCGTGGTATAAAGTGCCGCGCAGTACACTAACGATGTATATAGAGCTGCGAAGTGTAGTTCTATGTTATTCTATGTTCTATGTTATAGTTCTTATGTTATCTGCAAAGGAACACAGAAAATATATTTGTGATCGATTAAAGAAAAATACATCTCATTTACAAAGTATGTTCAGGAAACACAAATAGAATTCAGGTTCATAGACTCGTTTCGTTTTATGGCATCATCATTAGAAAAGTTTGCGTCATATATCACTGAATAAAAAATCATCAATTTCATGTTTTTGGGCATTGAAAGAGAAAGAATCGAGCTTCTTACGAGAAAGGGTGTTCTTCCCTACAAATAACTTGACTTGAGTGAAAGACTTGAAGAAAATCAGTTACCACCAAAAGAAAAATTCCACAGTACGCTAAATGATTCGTCAATATCTGCCAAAGATTATGTTTATGTGCAACAGGTATGGTGTGCATTCAATCTCAAGACTCTCGGTGAATACGTAAAATTGTTTATGAAGACCGACGACTTGCTTTTAGCGGATGTGTTCGAAAGCTTCCGTGAGCAATGTCTACAAACCTATGGACTCGATCCAGCACACGATTACAACACTCCTGGCTTGACATGGGATGCCATATTGAAATATGCAAAGGTACGACTTGAACTCCTCACTGACGTTGATATGCTGCTACTGATTGAGCAAGGCAAAAAGGGTGGAGTGAGCCAATGCTTCAACCGATATGCCATTGCCAACAATAAGTATATTTTGATGCCAACAACCTGTACGGTTGGGCAATGGTGCAACCACTCCCTTATGGTGATTTCCAGTGGGTTATAAATTTGGAAAATTTTGACTTCAATGTTCCCGATGATTCATCCATTGGTTACATACTAGAAGTAGATTTGGGTTATCCAGCCGAACTCCACGATGCAAACAATGAATTGCCGTTCTGTCCAGAACACTGGAAACCACCAGGGTCAAGCCAGGAAAAGCTCCTAACTACTCTCCTACCGAAACGAAAGTACGTTCTCCATTACCAGGCTCTCAAACATGCATTAGCTAATGGTCTTATACTTGTCAAAATTCTTAGAGTTCTTAAATCTAATCAATTTACATGGCTTAAAGAATATATTGATCTCAAAACTAACCTCAGAACAAACGCAATGGAGAACGTACGAAAACATGTTAATGTTAAACTCGTGATAAAGTGGGAGGGTAGATATGGAGCTGAAGCCCTCATAGCCAAACCAAATTTTCACAGCCGAGCAATATTTAGTGAAAATCTGTTAGCTATTGAATTGATGAAAACTCAAGTCCCATTCAATAAACCGATCTATGTTGGGCTTTCGGTGCTTGATGTATCTAAAATCCTAATCTATAACTTACACTACGGTTACATGTGCGAAAAATATGGTAACAATTGTAAACTATTATACACTGATACGGATAGCTTGATATACGAAGTTAAATGTGATGACATTCACGCTGATATGAAAGTGGATATGAAAAACAATGTATGCAAATATTATACGTCAGACTATCCTCCAGACAATATTTTCGGAATGCTGCAAGCCAACAAGAAAGTTTCAGGTCTGATGAAAGATGAATGTTCATGTAAAATTATTACGGAATTTGTTGGCTTGCGGAGCAAGATGTATAGGATTCGCGTAAACGGCGAAAACTTTGTTAAAAAAGCAAAAGGGGTGAAATCTAATGTCGTCAAGAAATCAATCACCTTCAATGACTATGCGGAATGCCTAGGAAACTCGATTGTACAATCTAGAACACAATATGCAATCAGATCTAGACTTCAAACGTTGAAACTATTAAACAAATAAAAATTGCGCTGAGTCCTTATGACGATAAGCGAGTATCGTTAAAAAATAGTACTGATACTCTCACGTGGGGTCATTACAAAATTATGGATATCGAAAATTATGATGACGACGATGACGTTCTCAACGATAGTGATATGGAACATTTGGATCTTCTTGTAAAAGATTAGTTGTAAATAGCACTCTTGAGGTTTTTTTATTGTAATTATTTTGTAAAGAGTTGTTATCAGGATTCAACTGAATAAAAGGTAATCAACGTTGTATCAACTTTAGTTCATCGTTGGTTTAACATTGATTTATCGTTCGTTCAACAATGGTTCATCGTTGGTTTAACATTAATTTATCGTTGGTTCAACATTGGTTCATCGTTGGTTTGACATTGATTCATCATTGGTTCAACGTTAATTCAACATTGCTTCATCGTTGGTTCAACATCGATTCAACGTTGATTCAACATTGCACAAAGTTGATTAGAGTAGAGTGGGGTCAAGTAGGTCAGTTTTTTTTGGCGAGCTCGTGCGATGGCGTTTTTGCACTGATTTTGACAAATAAGCACTCGTTGGAAAGGTTATACATCTGGCAACATTTTGGCAATAATGATTTTATGTCTGGCTAAATATTTTTCAAGCTAAATCCAATAAGGCGAAGGTACTTTTTTTTTATGTTTTTAAAATCTGGGGGTACGATAGGTCACTATATTCTAGGTTAAATAAAACAATGTACACGTCTAGAAAATCAGCGGTTCAACTTTTATTTGAAGAGTATGAACACTGCAGATTATTTAAAAATTAATAACACAAATAATAAATGGTACCCATTGACGTCATTCAGGTCAGAAAATGAGGAGGTGGCAAATGATGTGAAAAATCATGAAAACGCGAAAGGAAATGTTTAAAAAACGTGTTTTTTTCAGCAGCTGCTTTAATTAATTAATTAATTAACGGTCATGGCCAACGGCCATACAACGCTGAAAAAACCAGTTCTCGTCAGATCACTGAAGTTAAGCAGCGTTGGGCGCGGTTAGTACTTGGATGGGTGACCATTCGAGAATACTGCGTGCTGTTGGCATATTATGGGCGTGGTGAGCCCACACTTGTAGTTATATACTACAAGAAACTATCCAACTAGAAACACTACCCAAATCGGGTAGTGTCACGCCTACCCTGAAAGTGAAATGGCTTAATGGTATACATACAATTAATTAACGAATTTTTCACTTCGTTTTGGCGTTTTTCGCACAAAATTACGCACCATTTTCCTGTCTGAATAATTCAAATTTACATTATATTAGTGACCTATAGTGTCCCCAAACGGCTGACCTATCGTGCCCCCAAGCGTATGTTTCATGTTGATGTCTGTATTTTTTTTAAAACCAAAAATATCGAAAAACCAACACAAAACTCGTGTTCAGCAATAATTTTTACGTAAGAAAAAACTCACTTGACAATTTTTTACATTGATTAAATGTACTGTACTGAGGACGAAAGACAATGCGTTTTCGCAGAACAACACGCGAAAAAATAAACGACGCCGTAACTAATACAGCTGATCGACGGTGACAGCCGAAATGACAGTCGTCAACGATGTTCTCTGCCATGTATCTAATTCACGCAACACGAGCAACCTCTGCAATAACATAGCAAAGATAATGCCATATACCTATTGTACCCCCATACCTATTTGACCCCATTCTACTCTACATATCAGATTTATCTATCCAGCTGTTGTCTGAGCTGTCAAAACCGGACCACTTTACAAATATTTTGTTACCACGCGTCCTGATTACTTTTTCCACAATGTATACGTCTGGATGCTTAACTTTAAGAAGTTCTTGTTGATAGAATCCGCCAGCGATGGGTTGATCTTGATAGTCTTTGAGCCTATACGTCAGTGGATTTGTGACCATGACTCGATCCACAGTGAATATCTCTGTTGTCTAGTTTGGAGTGTATCCTTTCTGAAACACATGCTTGTGCTTACTGATTCGAACTCTGTCACCAAGTTTGAACTTTGGCCTTCTCCTGGATATATCTCTTAGTTTTCTGAAGCGTTGCATAAGGTCCTCTACATCCTCGGCAGTAACGTATTTTGGCTTCATACCGATTGATCGATGTTTAGTATTGTTGTACTTGGAGATTAGAGCAGGTAAAATGTCTATCTACTTACAGTTGCTTCTTATGCTAAATTGTGGCCACATCTTATTCTTGAGCGTGCGATTAAATCTTTCACAGATTGATGCCTTTAGATTACTATGCGTTGAGTAGAGATTGATGCCGTATCGTTGCATAACATTTTTAAAATGTCAATTATAAAATACTTTTCCTTCTTTAATGTGTAAGTTTTTTGGTACACGACCCTGCACATAGGGTAAATAATTAAAGCTCATGATACATTGAAAACGTAATAACAACAAAAATGCACACTTCGTGCTTGCATGTAACATTATTACTGTTACTGTAATTTATTATTATAAGTTATCGTCATATAATTTAATATGTATTTAACAATATAATTGAAGAGTAAAGGAATGCATAGAAAAAGGAAGGGATATCGATCCACAAATTGATGAAGGATCATGGTTAAGTTTAAAGGAGGCGAAATTGAGAGGTTTTACATTTCAAGCCATTATTATTACATTCTTCAAAATGTTTGTTGAAGTCTTCTTCCCTAATACGACCACTTTTGTATTGTAAACAAGGTTTCTTGAAACGTATGAAGTTGAAGGGGTTATGTTCCTTGTTTGCTTTGGTACGACTATCACTTTTACATAAGCCGGACATACAACGCATACACGCTCCCTCACTTCCTTTTTCATTAAAATTCATATTCACTTCAAAATTTTTGTTCGTTAACTTGTCACAATTGTTTAAAAATTAAAGAAAATTGTTTTCACTGTATTAAACGAGAAAAAATGATCGCAACAACTGGGTACAACAGAAAGTACATTGCACATGCGCAGTAAACTTTCCGATAGGTAAAATGGTCTATTGTGGTCAACTTTCTTTTAAGCTTCTGCTTGGCGTGTTGTTGCCTGGTTTTGCCTTTTTCGTAGTAAAAACTCCTAATTTATGTTATTTTTATTTAACAATTATACAAATGACTATTCCATAATATAATTTATTTATTACCTAATGATATTTACAATAATTAACTTTGAAATTCGTCCGAAACTACGATCAAATTAAATATTTTGTAAAAAATATATAATTCTTCAGTGAAAACTAGTATAAATAGAACAAATAATAATTACAAGCGAATACATATCTTCGTTGTAATTTTAGCAACAAAAAGCATCATTCACTTAAAGAAACACATACAAGTATATATTTTATTATATAAGCGCAAATTATATGGATAAGTTGATTCAACCCTGAAATCTTTAGTTCAATAATTTGTTACAACTTTTTTTTTCTTGTACACAAACTAGTTTTAAAAAGTATAGACAGTGTCTCCCCTGGTGGTGAGGAGAAAAATTGCACTCAAGGCGAAAAATTTCAAACCCAGAGGAATTGCTCGATCTCGATCTTTCGAGAGTAAAAAAGACAAAAAATCTTGTTATCTTTGCGACGTTTCGTCGATTTGATTTGCCGACCTCATCAGGCTATATTTAACTAGAAAAAACACATACACCGTATTAGATATTTACACAGTCAAGACAGGATACACATACGAAATTATTCTTTTTTTTTGTTTACTCTCGAAAGATCGAGCAATACCTTGCTTCCTTACTATACTATGATGGAGAGTGATAAACAAACTTCTATTATTGATTCGGGTCTTGGATCAAAGATAGATCCTACATCTTGTACTACACCGAATAAAAGTTTTTTCAAATTCGTCAACTAGCAGTATGGATTACACACTATGAAAATTCTTAAAAACTGGACTAATACTAACCGACGATTGGCTGAAGCTACTTCCAGACGTAATTTTCTACTGAGATGCAGAAGTTACGATTTGGTTCCTTATCATTTCTCTAATTTTAATGATCGACAAAAAAAAGTGTTTCGTTTTATAGTAAAACTTGCAAAAAAAAAATTTAACATTTTAAATAATCACTATGCTTGGAGACTCTTAAAACTGTCTATTCGTGACATTAATTTTCATATCAATTTTTTACAAAAGTCATTAGTTACAATCAAAAAAACTAATTCTAGATTCTAACTTGAATGACATTATTACGCAGGAATTCTTTCGACTTTTCGAACAAAAATTCCAAACAATTAAAAAAACTGAATGATTTGCACAAGAAAAAATTTGAATCTTTATCGCCAAATACACAGAATCATGACCATAACAATAAAGACGGTTGGTTTTTAAATTTAACAGACGTTTAAATGCCGTATGAGGTTGTTGATATTATATCTTTGGGTCAAAAACACAGTGTTCCGTCTAAAAATTCAAAACAAGAAGTCATTGACTCTATTAAGGATTTAGAATCTACTTTTAAATTTTTAGAAATTAACAATGTTATTAAAAATGAAATTAGGGAAAAAGTGACACATAATATTAGTAATGCTTTGAAAGAAAAGAAGGTTCACATTTCTAAAGAAGACATAATTTTTGTTAAAAAAATGAAAACTACCAGGATGTTTGTGAAAAATAATCCATAAATTCTTTTCACTACTGCTGATAAAGGCAATCTTACGGTGTGTCTTAAAAAATCTGACTATTATTCAAAGATGCATAGTCTTTTATCTGACACTTGTACCTACAAAAAATTACAAACCAACCATCTAAAATCCCTTCAAGAGAATACTTCTAAAATTCTCAAAAATTTAAATGATAACAAATGTCTGTACCGTATTTATCATAAAAATGACCTTACTTTGACTGTCACTGTTTTAGCGAAATTTTATGGACATCCGAAAATCCATAAAAAAGATGTTCCACTCCTTCAGATCATTTCGTTAGTTAACAGTCCTACACATTTTTTAGCAAAAAAAATTTATGAAGATTTAAAAAATGGCATCAAGACTCCTAAGTCACACATTGATAACAGGTCCGAACTCCAAAAAAAAACTTAAAAATGTTACATTAGATGATGACCATGTTTTTCTTTCACTTGATGTCAGTTCGTTATTTACCAACGTTCCTTGCAATTTAGTTCTTGATAGTTTGTATAGAAGGTTTGTTGATATTAATCAAAATTGTAAAATTCCGTTTACAGATATCATTTTTTGTACCAAATTTTTATACGAAAACACCTTTTTCAGTTTTGATAATGATTTCTATCAACAAATCTTCGGCACGTCTATGGGTTCACCCATCTCACCATTGTTCGCGGATATTGTGATGGATGATTTGGAAAGTTCGTGTGTACAAAAATTTAAAACTATCCACAATTACACTCCAATTTTTTATTATCGTTACGTAGACGATACCATCTTACGTATACGTAGGCAACATGTTGATTCTATTATCAATATTTTTAATTCCTATGATAAAAATTAAAAATTCACCTATGAATTACAGGACAATAACCGTATTATTTTTTTAGATTTGACACTAATTAGGAATGATAATCGCATCATTACGAATTGGTATCAAAAACCGACTTCTTCAAATAGACGGTGAGTGAGCATCTCAGTGACGTCATCAGCCCTCAGTCCTCAATTGATACCTCTGGTCAAGTTACGTTTGTTATACATTTTGTGTTTCGAAGTGTAAGTCGGCCTTGGGGGAAACAAAATTGTGAGCCCACTTTGTTTTATTGTTTGTTTGCCCCCCTCTCTACAAGGGAGGTGTTGGATTGTCTTAGGACTGCCTTAAATCACCAGATATAACGGGCCGCAGGGGCCAGAAAGCATCACAGTGAAGACACAGTGACGACATAGCCTTTCAGTTTTACCGCAATACATAGTCACATAGCGGGCTGCCTACGGGAAGGCGCTTCCGGGTCTTTTACCTTTCTTTTCTTTAAAATGGCTGGGGCTATTTCAAACCAGTCTCTCACCTGCAAAACCCGTAATAGGGAAATAAAGAAACTTGGGAAGGCCATTATTTGTAACTCATGTAATGAGGCATTTCACGCGAAATGCTGCGTTTTCTACGAAATTGAGCAAAAAAAAAGGAGTTCTATTGGTTTGTAATGCTTGTCGGGGACTCTTTGGAGTTGGGGATGATTTCGCAAAGGGGTCCTCCTCCTTATCGATCCGCATGCACCAGTCTGCTACGACCTCGAAAGACAATTTACAAAAAGATAAGCAGGAAGATCTAGAGGGTGAAAACAATGGCAATCTTTTGAGGAATAATACCTGTCACGATGGGACCCCTCCTGAGCTCCTACTTCCGAATCAACCAGAATTGACAACACTTTTTTCACCTCTCCACCACAGGACCTTTTACCTAAAAAACAGCAGTCTACTGAAGACATTTCTCTGCAGATCCTCTCAAAACTGGGCGCCATTTCAGATAGGCTGGAAAAAGTTCAGGCAAATGGCTTGAAAACAAACCAAGAAATCCGGTCTCACAACGCCACCATTGATAGGTGTGATCGTTCCCTTGCTAAACTTAGCACAAATTACGAATCGCTGGCAGGTGACGTAAAGAAAATGACTAAGCAGAATGCTACCCTACTGACCCAATTTGAGTCTATGAAAGCCGAAATCTTGGGTCTTCAAGCAGCTAATGCTCAGTTAAACCAGGAAGTAAATTATCATAAAGGAGAGCTGGTCGACCTTAAAAGGAACTTTGATAAGCGCATAAAATGCATAGAGCAGGCAAGTCGGGACAGCGAAGTGATCATCACAGGACTGCCGTCCTCTCCTCAGGAAAACGTCGTAAACGTTTTTGAGTTAATATGTAAGGTTATCAAATCAAAGGCAAATATATCCAATATTGAAGAAATGTTTAGAGTTCCTGCAGCTAATAAAGACCATCCAAGTTCAATCATTGTTAGATTCACTCACTTGAAAGTAAGAGATGAATTCATCTCCTCTACGACGAAGAACAAAAAGACACTAGGGTTGCAGGAAATTGATCCAAATTTTACAAACGGTATAATGCAAGTCAACCCCAACCATCCACAAGATCTCTATAACATTCTAAAGGCAGTCAAAGGAAGGTTGGGTCCTGGGAAGTACCTCGGGAAAGCATGGATTTACAATAAATCTGTCTTGATAAGAAACATTTCGGATGACTCTTCAAACCCAGTAAAAATCCCAGATGACAGTGACCTTGATCATTTTTTGTCGAAACATCTTGCTGCGAAGTCATCCTCTACCTCGATTTGACGCACAGTCTTGTCTGTTCCGAATCTCAATACCAGCATAAGCTCGATTCAGAAACAGTCTCCGCTACCAGATTACCATCTACCAGATTATCCAGTCGCCGCTTCTACATGCCAACTTCGCCTTCAAACTCATGAACAGAATGAGTCCCCATCTGCGGTAATAAACTCTTCAATATTAAACATGTCAATTCCGAGCGACATGCCGCAAGATTCATTTGATTGTACTTTTGTTTCTGTAGAGAATTCGGAATCTCTTGTTGCAAGCTCTTGTTCATTATCGGCCCATATATCGATCGCTGCTCCAACGGTTTCTGAGCACACATGTTATAATAATTATCCGAAATCTCTCTCTATCGCGCATATCAATGTTAGACCTCTCATTCCAAAAATTAGCGATATTGTTGATCTAATACACCTTTACAGTCTCGACGTTGTACGTATTATTGACTCAGGCGTGATCAAGCTGTCAAAAACTTTCGATCATGATATGGCGTTCTGTACAGTGAATGTGAATGTTGATACTGGGCCGGGATTATTTCGTATTGGAGAAATTTCAGAAGAGTACATCAAAGTGAGTTCGACAGGGCGGCAGAGGTGGCAGAATGGGATAGGGTTTTTAATGCTGGCAGAGTGGACGAAAAAGTACTTATTTTCTCTCAATTAGTCTTGAGTTTAATAGACACTTTGTGCCCGCTCCGAAAATTCAGAATCGCGAGACCTAAGCCTCCATGGTATACTGACTCTGTCAAAAAAATCTCAAGGGCCAGGGATAGGGCGCGGTATAAATGGCGCATTAACAAAACAGATGTAAATCATGCGAAATTTACTTTGCTTCGAAACATGGCTACGGCTTCCATGCGGCGTGAAAAGGCGGGGTACCTTTTATCCCTCCCCGAAAGGCCATCTTCCTTACACATCTGGGAAAAATCAATCGATCGGGAGTTTATTCGGAACAGAACCAACATCCATGGGGAGACTTGCTTCCCGACCCAACGGCGATTAATAATTTCATTCTCGATACCCTTCCATTAGCATGCCCATAGGGTAGGGTCATTAAAGACATTCGTGCGCCAATAAATTCCAAAAAACGACCTGCCTTTCGGTTTCATGAAATCGACCTCGCACAGTTGAATAAAGCAGTCAAATCTATTAAATCGACGGCTACTGGGTGTGACGGTATTAATAGTACAGCAATCCTCCTATGTGTCCCTCCTTTCTGGACATTATCAATACTTTGTTTAGGTCAGGAATATTTCCATCGGCTTGGAAGGAAGGTATCATCCGCCCACTTCCCAAAACTGCTCGACCAAATTCTTACAAGGACCTGCGCCCAATTACAATCCTTCCATTCCTGTCGAAAGTATTGGAGAAAGTCTGCCTGCAACAGTTGACGCCCTACATCAACAACCACAACATTCTACCGCGCTTTCAGTCTGGTTTCAGGAAGGGGTTCTTGGCAGCGACAACTCTTTTACATGTGACAGACGAGATAGGGAGAGCCTTAGATTGCTCAGAAATCACTATCATAGCTCTGCTAGACCTAACGCGTGCGTTCGAAACGCTAGACCACAATTTGCTTTTGGCCAGGTTGGAATCAGAGGGATTCACCGGAAATGCGTTGTCCTGGTTTAGCAGTTCCATCTCAAATAGGAGTCAACGAGTCTCTATAACTGACACAAAAACGTCTCGTTCATCTTATTCTCGACCAATAAGAAAGGGTATACCACAGGGAGCAGTTCTCAGTCCTCCACTGTTTTCGATATATACCAATCATCTACCAGAGCCCTTACTTAAATATTTATCTTCATTGGAGACCGTTTCCCAGAACAAGGTTGAGGTTTCTTTACACATGTACGCGGATGACACACAAGTATACGTCCGTTGTAAATTAGAAGATATTGACTCCGGTGCCTTAGTCTTCAATTTAGCTTTGGAATATATCGCTAAATGGGCAAGGGAGCACGCTCTAGTGATAAACCCAGATAAATCTGTCATTTTGCAAATAGGCAACATGAAAGATGTAAGTTTGCCCATTTTTACTATTGATGGTGTTCAACTTCCTATCACTGAACAGGCAAAAAGCTTGGGTGTAACTCTACAATCAGATTGGAGTTTTGAGGGGCACGTGTTACTAAAAATCAAAGCTGCGTATATCCGTCTGAGGAAACTGTACCCTTTCCGTCGCCTTAGATTCTGTTACGGGGTTAGGAAGTTCGACCACATCTCGCCAGCTCTTTGTGATTCAGGTTGGCTTAAGATGGACCAAAGATAGGTCGTGCAGCTCGGTGTACTCGCCTTTAAGGTTTTGTCTCGGGGGGTAACGGAGTATCTGGTTGACCTCTTATCTTTTGTGGAAAACAAGCGCGCGCGGAAATCACTTGCAACACGATCTGACGGCAGGCTATTTGTCCCACGAGTACGTACCACTAAAGCAGAAGCTACCTTATCCTACGCCGCCCCACGCCTTCTTAACAGCTTGAAAAACTGACTAGCGTCATACTCCGTTCCCACATTGATAACCGAATTATTTGATCGATTGCATGCGACCCTGTAAGAGGCAACCCCAACCTAATACTTCGGGTATTTGTAGATCTCTCCGCTCTATTCAGTCTCTTTCTTTATTTTGGAAGCTTATGTCCATCTCCATATATTTTTTGATTTTAAAATAGGTTTACGTAGGTAATACAATCTTCTTTCTTTCTCTTCCATTGCATCAGCTGAAACATGAATGTACTGTATAATTAGGAACAAGTAAAATGTATTCTAAGAAGGACAGTTTTTTAGTACACTGAACATTTTCTGCTGCGTTAGCTTTAGTCTCAGCCTCTTAGTGCGAATTACATACTTTTTATATCTTATATTTAGTATAAGTTTAGATGCAGAGGGTTAGGTTTCAAAGCAGCTCTAAGCTGTACCTCGGCCCTTTAAGTGGCCCTTCCATTAATATTTTCTGAATACTTTGTATATGTTGTTGGCATCTTAATAAAGATCTATTATTGTGAGAAGTTGTAGGCTCCGGAAGCTACAATCATGGTTCTTTAAAATCAACCAATCCCGACGCAACTGGAACGTGTACGTAATCCGCTTCTGCCCCTTCTGTCATAGAAGGTAAGCAAGAGCGGGAAATTTACGCGAGATAACATCGGGCAACACTGTTCCTTGGAGTCAGGTCTCTAGCCGCGGGTGATCTTATGCAGCAGACGGGACAGTTGGAGATGAAGTTTCACCTCTGGATACTTT
>CAKNYM010042749.1:0-29858 GCA_932195095.1 Andricus curvator
AAATTGTGTAGGTGTCCAACTGACCCTAAAACCAACAACTTACATCATTAATTTCTACACAATTTAATTTTTGAGGGTCAATAAAATCCCCCGGCGATTATTTTGAAAATTTTTTCAATTTCGGAAATTTTTGGAAATATCGAAAATTTCTAAAATTTTTCTTAATTTTGAAACTTTCTGAATAATTTGAAAATTTGTGTAATTTTGAAATTTTTCGTAACTTGGAAATTTTTGGAAATATCGAAAATTTCTAGTAATTTTGGAAATTTTAGGAAACACTAGAAATTTCTGAGAATTTTGGAAATTAAAATTCGTGAATTGGCTGATTCACGAATCAATAATAAAGAAAAATTGGTCTAATAATGAATGTATAACGAAGTGAAATAAATAGATTTAATGCTTTCGCGATGATTCATCATAATAAATTTAAAATTTAAAGCTTTTGCGGGTTTCAATTGTGTTTCGGTACGGTCTGTTACGTGTGTGTGTGTGAGGGGGGGGGGGTATTTTTTACCCTATTACGTAACATTTTTAATCACATGGCCTATCTAAAAAAAGCGATGTTACTGAATATCTCGAAAATATCGAACACATTGCGATCGAAAACGAGAAAATTTAGATTGTAAATAGTTGCTTAGTATTGGGAAATAATTCTGTTCTTAAAATTTGCAACCACAATATTTCTTAGGATTTAAAAGGTTTATAGGTGAAATGAATTTGGTTATATTAGATCATTTTAGAAAAAATCTGAGTCAGTTTAAGAGATTGGGTCTCTGAGAAAAATCAAAATGATCTTTTGTTTTGAAATATTACTTTAAAGAGATGGTTTAAAAAGATTTCAAAACATTTCAAAGGATTTATAAAATTGTCAAAGAAGAATCTGAAAGATTTTAAGGCAAATTTTTGGAATGTTGCAGAATTTGAAAGAAATTCAGAACAAATTTTAATAATTTCAAAAGATTAGAAGGTTTCGATATTCTGAAAAGATAAAAAAAAAGATTGTCTTAAGATTCTTGGGGAAATTTCAAACGATTTTTCATTTTGAAAAACAAAGTTTACAAAAAAATTGAAGAAGATTTCAAAACTGTAGCTTTTCGAAAAGTAGTGTAGAATATTTTAAAACAAAATGTTTCAATTTCGTAAGATTAAACAATAAAAAAATCGAATAAATTCAAGAAATATTTGTAAGATTTTATGAGATTCGTAAAGAATTTTAAACTTTCTAAGATTTTACATAATATAGATTTTTAATGATTTTAAACAAAAACTTTGAAAGTTGCAAAATAATTTTGAAACTTTTCAAGGAAGTAAACGAATTCTCTTTAAATTTCTGGGAAAATTTGGAAGACTTTAAGGCTTTTTCAAACATTTTTAATGATTTTTCAAAATTTTAAGAAAAATTCGAGTCAGTTGAAAATATTTCAAGGAACTTAAGAGGTTTTGAATAGATTGAAAATATTGTAAAACTTAGTAGCATTTCCGAAAATTTATCAAATAGTTTTTGATTATTTCCAAACTTCTGAAAGTCCTGAATATCTTTCAACAAGACTCGAATTCTTCCTAATATTTTGTAAGATCCTGTAAAATAAAAGATTGTCTTTAAGATCTTCTAGATTCTTTTTTAGCACATCTGAAATATTCAAAAATCTTTTTCAATTTTCTCAAGGATTTTCTCAAATGAAAAATCATTTGAAATTTCCACAAGAATCTTAAGAAAATCTTTTTTCTGATCTTTTCAGAATATCTAAACCTTCTAATCTTTTGAAATTGTTCAAATTTTTTCTGAATTCCTTTTAAATTCTGCAAGATTAAACAAATTTTGCCTTAAGATCTTTAAGATTCTTTTTTGACAATTTTACAAATCCTTTGAAATGTTTTGAAATCTTTTTAAACAATCTCTTTAAAGTAATATTTCAAAATAAAAGATCATTTTAATTCTTCTGAAAAACCTAATCTCTTAAATTGACTGTTAGAATTAATTTAAAAAAAATTATTTGAAATTTTCCTATCAATCTTAGAACATTTTTCTCATTTCCTTGACACCCTGCCAAATTCATTTCCCCTATAATCGTTTAAATCCTTAAAAATATTGTGATTGCAAATTTTGAGAACAGAATTATTTCCCAACACTAAAGAACTATTTACAATTTAAATTTTCTCGTTTTCGATCGCAACGTCTTAAATATTTTTGAGATATTTAGTAACATCGCTTTTTTTAGATAGGACATGCAATTAAAAATGTTACGTAATCGGGTCAAAAATACCCCCCCCCCCAAACCCACACGTAACATACAAACCATACAGAAACACGATTGAAACCCGCAAAAGCTTTAAATTTTAAATTTATTATAATGAATCCTCGTGAAAGTATTAGATCTATATATTTCACTTCTTTATACATTCATTATTGGAGCAATTTTTTATTCGTTTGGATTCGTGAATCAGCCAATTCGCGAATTTCAATTTGTCGTGATATTTATAATTTAGAAAATTTTATGTTTTGAAAATATTCTTTTTTGGGAATTTTTCAGGGCCAGCAATTAATAAAGTTAATAATTGATTAAATTCCTGATTCTGAGCAACTAAAAGAGGATTATATTATAACATAATAAGTAATATAACATACATTGTTTTTCATCATACAGCCGAACTCTAATTTTATTAATTTTTGGAATGTTATTAATTTTGCTTCCTCATAGAGGAAGCTTTGCAATGGTAACGTTTTCCAAAATTAATATTTCATTTAATTAAACCTTCCTCAATTTAAAAATGTCTAATACAATGATCTAAGCAATTGTCCTGAGGTGTTTGTATATGGATGTGTGAGTGGATGCCACACTTTTTTGCGAACACGATGACTAGAAAACGGTTGCAGATAAATTTATGATATTCGGAGTGCTTAATTTCTTAACTAATATCATGAAACTGACTAAAGGATTTCTGAAAATATTTATTGCACTTTTTTAGCACTCAATAATATTTGAAAACACGGTGTTTATAGTAAAACTTTTTTCATTAACATAATTCAAAGTTGATGCAAGAATAGAAAAGATGTGTTGATTCGAGTCGAATCGATTGACCTAAAGATTCATACCTTTTATTGATGATTAAGAAAATTATGCTCATTTATAATATTTGAATCATCTGTTTGAAACAGAAAAACTTTTTTCATCGATATAATTCAAAGTTGACGCATTCATAGAAAATACTTTTTGATCATAAATTTTCAAATAGAGTAATTCTGATAATTTTTGTAAAGAAACCAGAAAGCTGGAGAAGGACAGAACTTTTCCCTTGCCTTTTCCAGCTTGGAAAATTATCATTTCGAATACAAAATTTGATTTGTCTGATTTGTCTTTGTATTTAAAATCTTTTTTTATTATTTTGTATTTTTTGTAAATTTCTATTTTTAAATTGAGCAAAATGAAGACTTTGGTTTTGTCTATTATTGGAAAAAATAACAAATGTTTCCTCTATGGGGAAGCAAATACATTTGCTAACGGGAAGCAAAGTGATTGTGAAATGAACTGTATATGAAACATTGAATACAACTTTCTGAATTGTTATCAACAATAAATGTGAACACATATCTCAATATACTGTTTCCTTAAACACATATTTCAATTTGTTATAAATTTATCATTGAAACAATTTTTCAATTGTTTAGATTCGTCAATCAGCCAATTCAGGAATTTTAAATTGTCCTCAACTTTATGTATTAGGGAATTTTTATCTTTCAAATATTCTCTTTTTTCGACATTTTTCAGGACCGAAAAATAATCGAAATAATAATTAATGGAATGAATGAAATTCCCGAAAAAGCAACTATTCAGAATTATTAATTACCGCATTGAAAAGTTCCCGATAATAGACATTTTTGGAAATATCAGAAATTTCTAACATTTTTTGAAATTTCGAAACTTTCTGAATAATTTGGATTCTTTTGTAATTTTTGAAATTTTTAGTGAATGTGAAAATTGTGGTAACATTGATACTTTTTGACATTCTTGTATATTTTTGGAAATTTTAGTAATTTTGCACATTTTGGTAATTGAAAATCTTTGGTGTTTTGGGAAATTTTTCAAAATATTGGAAATTTCTGGTATTTTTGGAAATTTTTGTATTTTTTTTAATTTCACCATTTTTCTTAAATTTCTGAAAAATTTTTTAAATATCGATAATATAGCAAATTTTTGGTATATCTAAACTCTTCGAAGATCTTTTTGAATTTTCTCAAGAACGATAGGGGAATTAAGAAAATGTCGATGAAATAAATAACAATTCACTGTGCATTTTTTCAAAATTGGATTGAGTTGAAAACAATGAAAAAAATTAACAAAATCCGTTGAATTCATTCAATTCGGCATGAATTAAAAAAAAAAGAATTCGAAAAAATTGATGAAAATAATATGATTCCAAAATATATTGAAATGAATGGATGGTGAATTTAAAATGATTCAAGAGAAGGCAACAAAATTTGCTGAATCCAAAAAAATTTCATTGAATGAAAAGTCATTGTTTTAGAGAAATGGTTTATTGTTGCAATGATAATTTTCGGGTATCAAATTTATTTAAAAAAATTCTTGAAATTTGAAATAACAAAAATCTAAAAAATGTTCCTCAATGCAGAAGAACAATACAGGAGAAAATTTCTCATCGCAAAAGCAATAATTAAGAGAACGACTATGTAAATTTTCAGAAAAAAGGTTGAATTAAGATATTCTTTAATAATGATTATTATTTTCTTTAATCTAGACAATAAGTAAAGAAAAATATTTTGTTCATTTTTTTGAATTTTCAGGAATTTCCTATTGTGGAGGATTTTATAATGTCGTACATTTTCAGTTTTGAATATTTCCTTTTTCGGTAATTTTACAGAGACGAAATTTTATTTTTCGGGATTTTTTCATTGTCCCATAAAACTTATAATTAGTCCAAAAATAATAAACAATACATTTATTTCATGAATGCATTTTTTACCTAATTTATTAGTCCATATTTGATTATTTATGTATTTCATTAACAAAAATATTCAATACGGAAAATGAGTGTTCCAGATTCTCTTGATGCAAGGTAATTCAGTCTAGACGATAAAACCTTTTCGTGTATAAAAACCACATTTTTTAAAACAACATATTTTTCAAAAAGGTAGTTGACATAATTTCTTATGGCCTACTTTCCTCTTTTCGTTAATTTTTATCAATTCAAATTATTCGACAATTGTAATTATTATAATGATTAATATATTAATAATATGTTATGGAAATATTAAGATAATACGATAATTATCATATCTATTATAATTTTTACTCATAATTTAGAATTTTTTGGAAATGTGCAAAAACAATTTTTCTTTTTAACTAGAAAAGATGAATTTTCAATCAAAAATGGAATAGTTAAATTTTCAGTTCAAGAATTAATTTTTTACTTAAATGATGAATCTTAAGTTTGACTATTAACTTTTTAAATTCTTCTCTTTAAACGGAAATTCATTTGTTTTTTTAATCAAAAAAATCTCATTTCATTTTTCAGTCAGAAATATTAACTTTTTCCAGAAAAATGGCAAAAATGTTCAGTAAAACTTGAATAGTTTCATTTCCAGCCAGCAACAAAATTAATTTTCAACCAAAAAAACAACAGTTTCTAACAAAAAAGTTGAATTTTTAACCAAGAAATGTATGTTCCAGTAAAATAATAATGCTTAAAAATAATGAATTTTCAACCAAATTGTAAAATTTTTTAACTTAAAATATACATTTTTAACTGGGAAAATTGATTTTTTGTCAAAAAGTAGAATTCTCACTAACAAAAAAAAAACGAATTTCCAACAAAACAGTTCATGTTTCAACCGGAACACCAAAGAATTTTCAATAAGATGCTTACACTTTTAAACAAGAAATTAATTTTCTTTTGCAATAATGAATCGTCAACCAAAATAATAAATTTTCAACATAGTAGTTGAATTTTCGACAAGAAAGATGAATTTTTAACCAAAGAAGAACGAGTTTTCAATAAAGCAATTCGATTAAAAAAATGAATGTTCAACCAAGAGGATTAAATTTTTAACAAAAAAGTTGACTTTCTAACTGGAAATGATTCATTTCTAACTACAAATGGAACAGTCCCATTTTCCATTAACAAACCTAATTTTCATCAAACAGAAGAAAAGGATTCCAACAAGATAGAGCAATTTTTAACTAATGGAAGACAGATTTTTTAGGCAATAAGGAATAAAAAATTTCATAAAAATTTTGAATTTTGAAATCAAAAAGAGGAACCCTGTAAGGAACAATTAACATTTCTACAGTCAAATAATTTCATTGTTTAAGCAATCCTTCAATTTTTAACAAAGAAAGTAAATTCTCAACCAAAAATTATCTTTCAGTCAATAAAGAGAAATATATCCATCCAAAATGTACAACTTTCAAGCGAAAAGAACTAATTTTTCTGCAAAATGGTTGAATTTGCAGCTTGAAAATGTGAAAAAGGTTTTAAGAACAAGGGAATTAGAAAATTCGTGGAATTTTAAATTCTCGTCGGAAAGCATGTTGTTCGGAAAGAGTTTAAGGTCTGGCAAATAGAACCTTGATAAGAAAGAATGCGCTCAATACGTGTGTTCCATATTCATGATACACAAATTTTCATTGAAGACAAGGTCACTGTCTTAAAAATTTCAGTATGAATGGCCACATGAGTTCGTTTAATGTTTTATATAAAATTTCACACTACCCTTTAAGATGAAATTTTCCCCTCCCCACACTTCTATTCCAAAGCTCACTTGTCTAATCCTCCTCTACTTTCCCGTACCCTTCATCGCAGCCCCTTTTCTACTGACCCTTCCTCAATACCCCTACTACGCTTTTCATACATTCTTAACCCTTAATTACTCCGCATACTTCTACCCCTACTTCCTCGCATATCCTCCCACACCCCACTTACATTTCCTACTTCTCCCTAACTCTCCTCTACCCACCCCTCTTTATCCCTTCCCTCTTCCACTCTCCTTCCCTTACTGACCCTCCTACCCATGCCCTACTTCCTTGCCCCTTAGGGTGGTCCAAAAATTTTTTTTTCGAATTTTTATGGGGACACCCCCTAAATTTGTTCGAATCCACCCAAAAATAAATCCATTTTTTTTGTTTTGGAAAAAATGATATTTAGGGGTGGCGCAAGCCCAATGAAGTTTAACATGTATTTCCTATAAGAAGAAAAGACGTTTTTGTAAATTTTATTCAGAATCCTCAATATTAGCTCAATCGAGTTGAAAATCAACATTTCTCTTCACAATTAGCCATAGAATACGCATAAAATATCCCTTTTCAAATATCACCCCCATAAGTATGTTTTATAGGGTCCCAAAGAAACCCCATAAGTGAAAAAATGGGTTTTGCGAGTTTTTCGCGCTAATTATGATTTTTTTGCGGTTTTTCTAATGCGAATTGTTTCTAATACATAAAATATGACATTGTACTGAAAATTATATATTTTAATGAATTGTTTAAACAATTTATTATTGTTTTTAGCAATTTTCTCATAGAATGTAGTTAGAAAGACGCGGTTTTTTCACAGATTTTCCATTTGTTGTCCAATTTTCAATTAGAGGGAAGTGATACTTCATCAATGTTAACAATAGTGATTGTTTGAACAATTTATTATAATTATTAATAATACTATATTTGAATAATGCTAGAAAGATGCGGATTTTTTTAAATTTCCGGCTTTTTGTCCAATTTACATCTGTAGTGAAGTAACAATGAATTCAAGTTAAGAAAATAATTGTTTAAACAATTTATTATACTTATTAATAATATTATAATTGAATAATGCTAGAAAGATGCGGGTTTTTTTTGGAAATTTCTGGCTTTTTGTTAATTTTCATTTGGAGTGGAGTAATAATGAATTCAAGTTAACAAAGAATTGTTTGAACAATTTATTATCATTGTAGATAATATTCTCTTTGCTTAATCGGTAGAATGTTGCGGTTTTTTCTGAAATTTTCAACTGTTTGTTTATTTTTTATTAGGCATGACTTGATAATTAATTAGATTTAGCAAAAATAATTGTTTAAACAAATTATTATTGTTTATGACTATCTTCATCTATATCGATTGCGCCTGATAGTTGCGGTTTTTGGCAATTTTTACCTTTCTGTCCTTTTTTCACTCAGTGAGGTAATAATTAATTAAAGTTAACAGAAAAGTCGTTGAAACAATTTAATATTGTTTATAACTATCTTTTCTCACATAAGTGCTAGAAAGTGGCGGTTTTTTCTAAAATCTTTCACTTTGCATCGCCTTTTTATTTATGAAAAAGTAATAAGTCAACCACCACAAAAATGGTTTATGAAAGGTATTTATGTTTTAAGTGAATTATTTTTGCTCTTTTCCAAATGCTTAAAAAATTAAGTTAAAGAAAAAAAACTTTTTTACACAAGAGGCAAAAACAGGAATTTTAAATTGTCCTCAACTTTATGTATTAGGGAATTTTTATCTTTCAAATATTCTCTTTTTTCGACATTTTTCAGCACCGAAAAATAATCGAAATAATAATTAATGGAATGAATGAAATTCCCGAAAAAGCAACTATTCAGAATTATTAATTACCGCATTGAAAAGTTCCCGATAATAGACATTTTTGGAAATATCAGAAATTTCTAACATTTTTTGAAATTTCGAAACTTTCTGAATAATTTGGATTCTTTTGTAATTTTTGAAATTTTTAGTGAATGTGAAAATTGTGGTAACATTGATACTTTTTGACATTCTTGTATATTTTTGGAAATTTTAGTAATTTTGCACATTTTGGTAATTGAAAATCTTTGGTGTTTTGGGAAATTTTTCAAAATATTGGAAATTTCTGGTATTTTTGGAAATTTTTGTATTTTTTTTTAATTTCACCATTTTTCTTGAATTTCTGAAAATTTTTTTAAATATCGATAATATAGCAAATTTTTGGTATATCTAAAATCTTCGAAGATCTTTTTGAATTTTCTCAAGAACGATAGGGGAATTAAGAAAATGTCGATGAAATAAATAACAATTCACTGTGGAATAGGTGGAAGGACTAGGTCTTTAAATGACTTGTAAAATTTTTTTTTTGGATTAGAACAAGAAGTTTATTGCAAAGCGTAAAAGAAAAACTTGGAATTGCAAATCTCTAATGTTTATATATTAATTGTTAGTAATTAAGCAAGCGAAGCAAAGTGAAAGATTTTGGAAAAAACCGCCACTTTCTAGCCCTTATCTAAGAAAATATAGGTATAAACAATATTAAATTGTTTCAACAACTTTTCTGTTAACTTTAATTAATTATTACCTCACTAATTGAAAAAAGGACAGAAAGGTAAAAATTTCCGTAAAACCGCAACTATCAGGCGCAATCGATATAGATGAAGATAGTCATAAACAATAATACTTTGTTTAAACAATTATTTTTGCTAAATCTAATTAATTATCAAGTCATGCCTAATAAAAAATAAACAAACAGTTGAAAATTTCAGAAAAAACCGCAACATTCTACCGATTAAGCAAAGAGAATATTATCAACAATGATAATAAATTGTTCAAACAATTATTTTGTTAACTTGAATTCATTATTACTCCACTCTAAATGAAAATTAACAAAAAGCCAGAAATTTCAAAAAAAAACCCGCATCTTTCTAGCATTATTCAATTATAATATTATTAATAAGTATAATAAATTGTTTAAACAATTATTTTGTTAACTTGAATTCATTAATAATACATTCCAAATGAAAAGTGGACAAAAAACAAGAAATTTAAAAAAAACCGCATCTTTTCAGCATTACTAAAATATAATATTATTAATAATTATAATAAATTGTTGAAACAATTATTTTGTTAACTTGAATTTATTATTACTTCTTTACAGATGAAAATTGGACAAAAAGCCAGAAATTTAAAAAAAAATCCGCATCTTTCTAACTCCATTCTATGAGAAAATTGCTAAAAATAATAATAAATTGTTTAAACAATTTATGAAAATATCTCATTTTCAGTGTAAAGTAAGATTTTATGTATTAGAAACAATTCGCATTTAAAAAACCGCAAAAAAATCATAATTAGCGCCAAAAACTCGCAAAACACATTTTTTCACTTATGGGGTTTCTTTGGGACCCTATAAAACAGACTTATCGTGTTGGTTTTTGAAAAGTGATATTTTGTTCGTATTCTATGGCTAATTGTGAAGAGAAATGTTGAGTTGCAACTTGATTGAGATAATATTGAGGATTCTGATTAAGATTTAAAAAACGTTTTTTTTTCTTATGGGAAATAGATGTTAAACTTCATGGGGCTTTCGCCACCCCTAAATATCATTTTTTTTTTTCAAAACAAAAAAATGGATTTATTTTTGGGTGGATTCGAACAAATTTGGGGGGTGTCCCGATAAAAATTCAAAAACAAAATTTTTCCAATGCATTTTTGGACCACCCTATTGGCCCTACATTCCTTCTAAACCTCCTCCCGTCCAAGACTGCCCATCCTCTAATTTGCCCTTTGTTTATCTTTCACTTGCTGCCCCATCTTATACTTCCCTATCACTACAGTCTTTTACACACACTCCGACTGCCCTCTTACTGCCCCACCCATGACTTTCCTTCTACTGTATCCCCTCTTTTAGCTCCCCTTTCCCCACTCCTTACTCACTCTCCCTTCTACTACTGCCCCATCCTACCAACCCTACTACCCCTGCTGTTAAAGGGTTTCTGCCCGAGACCACGAAACCTAAGAAAATAAAGAGAATCTTTATAGTTTGAATAAACATTTCTTTTGAAACAAAAAATAATTTCTTTGAACCATAGAAATCTTTTTAAATCAGAAACAATGATTTGAATTGAAGAAACGTTTAGGGTGCGTTCACATATTACGTAACGTTATTTTCGACCTTTACGCCCCTTCCCCCAATCTTCGCCGTTACGTAACATTTTTTGTATTATGTTTGAAAATATAATGGAGGTTTTTTAAATAAAAAAAATGGTCTTTAAGATAAAGTATTGTCTAGAAATGAACAAAACAATATTTTCATGCAACACTCAATGCCTTTCAAATAATTTTCTTAGTCATACAAATATTAAATTACTGACAAGAAAAGGAGTACTATCATATTGTTTTTGAATTTATATAAATATAATTTTTATATGATACTTGAGAAAATTACAGAAAAATTCTGAATATTTCAGATGTGTCCAAAAAGAATCTAGAAGATCTTAAAGACATTCTTCTATTTTAGAGGATATTACAAAATATTAGGAAAAATTCGAATCTTTTCAAAAGATATTTAGGACTTTTAGAAGTTTGGAACTAATCAAAAACTATTTGATACATTTTCGGAAATGCTACTAAGTTTTAAAATATTTTAAATCTATTAAAAACCTCCTAAGTTCCTTACAATAGAGTTTTCCCTATCTCTAATCGGGCTCTAGTGAGGAAAACTAGTCGGGCCCCCATCTAGAACGTAACGCTATGGCCATAGGGGCCCTACTAGATTTTCTAGTAGGGTTCTAGTGGGGGTAGCCCGCCTACAACCCCATTTAGGAGAAGGGCCCCTGTGTTTGATTTAAATTATTGGGTAAATAATATTCTGCATTATAATTTAATTAACGAGTATTTTATTAATGATTTGATATGTTTAATAATGTATTATTATATAAATTAGAGAAAAACTTGTAAACATAAATAAATCAAGTCACGCGTAAAAAAAAGCCAATTCTGATTTTAAATAACCTCAATCTGATCATCATCTTCCCGTTTGACTTTTCTCGTTAGGCGGAACTTTTTGCTCTGAAGTCGTCCCTGCTGTTGCAGGCGCCTTTTCGCTTTCATCATGGAGAAAAATAATTGTAAAACACAAACAAAATTACATTGACAACTAAAAAATACAAAACTTGAAAGCTCTGGTAAAGCACTGGACAGCCGTATTTGACATAACCTCTTTAACTTTAGCTGACACATATGTGCCTGGCCCCGAAAAAAAATGTTCAATAGTGCCCTAAATCAAGTTCTCAAAATTAATATTTTAGGCAATATAAGATTGTAGGAATTCTCGGGTCGGGGCCCCATTAGATACAGATAGATTCACCATACCAACACGAAGCATGGAATTCTTCTCTAGAATCTGACAGGGCCCCCATCAGTTTTTTCTAGACTAGATATTCTGGTCGGGGCCCCATCAGAAACCAACTTCAAATAGGGAAAGATGGGGAAATTTCTGCACGGGATTTTGAACTGACTCGAATTTGTGTAAAAATGTTGAAAAATCATTAAAAATGTAAAAAAAAATTTGCCCTCAAATCTTCCAAATTCTCCCAGAAATTTAAAGGAAATTTGTTTATTTCCTTGAAAACTTTCAAAATTATTTTAAAGCTTCTAAAATTTTTGTTTGAAATCTTCAAAAATCTACATTTTGTGAAATCATTCAAAGTTTAAAATTCTTTACGAATCTCTTCAAATCTTACAAATTCTTCTTAAATTTATTCGATTTTTTTATTGTTCAATCTTACGAAATTGAAACATTTTGCTTTAAAATATCCTACACTACTTTTCGAAATTTTAAGATATCGTTTGAAATGTTTTTAAAACTTTTTAAATTTTTTTCAAAATGAAAAATCATTTAAAATTTCCCCAAGAATCTTAAGAAAATTTTTTTTTTCATCTTTTCAGAATATCCAAACCTTCTAATCTTTGAAAATTATTCAAATAAAAGATCATTTTAATTCTTCTTAGAAACCTAATCTCTTAAACTCACTCAGATTTTTTCTAAACTGATTTCATATGGCAAAATTAAAAAATTTTGCTTTAAAATCGTTTACACTCTTTTTAAAAACTTGAGAAAATAATTAAAAATATTTCAGTATCTTTTCAATTTTCGCTTAGAATTAATTAAAAAAAATCATTTGAAATTTCCCCATGAATCTTAGAACAATTTTCTCCTTCCCTTGACACCCTGCCAAATTCAGTTCACCTGTAAATTGTTTGAATCCTAAAAAATAGCGTGGTTGCAAATTTTAAGAACTGAATTATTTTCCAATACTAAACAACTATTTGAAATCTAAATTTTCTCGATTTCGATCGCAATGTATTTGATATTTTCGAGATATTTAGTAACAACGCTTTTTTTAGATAGGCCATGCAATTAAAATTATTGAGGTAAAAAATTATATAATCGGGTCAAAAATACCCCCCCCCCAACCCACACGTAACATACAGACCATACAGAAACACGATTGAAACCCGCAAAAGCTTTAAATTTTAAATATATTATAATGAATCATCGTGAATGTATTGGATCTATATATTTCACTTCGTTATATATTCTTTATTGGAGCAATTTTTTATTTCTTTGGATTCGTGAATCAGCCAATTCGCGAATTTCAATTTGTCGTGATATTTATAATTTAGAGAAGTTTATGTATTGAAAATTTTCTTTTTTGGAAATTTTTCAGGGCCAGGAATTGATAAATTTAGTAATCGATTAAATTAATTATATTCCCGAAGAAGCATCTCTGCAAAAAATAAAATTTTCGCAATTATAAAATTTTAGAATTGCAAAATTCAAGAAAAATAAAATTTCCCTCAGTCGATCATATTACCTAATTGAAAAGTTCCCGATAATACAAAATTTCGGAAATAAGATTACCAACACATAAAAACTTTCAAATGTTAAAATTCCTGATTCTAAACAATTAAAAGAGTATTATATTATAAAATAATAAATAATATAACGTACGATGTTTTTCATCATACAGCCGAACTCTAATTTTAGTAATTTTGGAAATTTTATTGATTTTTCTTCCTCATAGAGGAAGCTTTGTGATGTTAACATTTTCCAAAATTAATAATTCATTCAATTAAACCTTCCTCAATTTGAAAATGTCTAATAAAATGCTCTAATGAATTGTCCGGCTGTGTGCGTGTTGGATGTGTGTGTGTGTGTGGATGTCACACTTTTTTGTGAACACGATAACTAGAAAACGGTTGCAGATAAATTAATGAAATTTGGAGGGCTTATTTTCCTCACTAATATCTTGAAACTGACCGAAGGATTTCTGAAAATATTTATTACAGTTTTCTTAGCACTTAATAATATTTGAAAACACGGCGTTTTATAGTTAAACTTTTTTCATTACATATTTCAAATTTGATGCAAGAACATAAAAGATTTCTTGGTTCGAGACGAATCGATCGAACTATAATATTAACCGATTTTATCAAAGAGTGAGGAAGTTATGGTGATGTATATTATATTTAAAATCGATTTTTACATTAAAACTTTTTTCTTTAAGATAATTCAAAATTGATGCAAGAACGGAAAAGATTCTTTGATTTGAGGCAAATCGATTGATCTATAATATTAATACACTTTATTGAAGATTAAGAAAGGTATGCTCATTTTTAATATTTGAATCATTTGTTTTAAACAGAAAAGCTTTATTCATCGACATAATTCAAAGTTGACGCATTAATAAAAAAGACTTTTTGATCATAAATTTTCAAATAGAGTAGTTCTGACGATTTTTGTAAAGAAATCATAAAGCTGGAAAAAGGATAGGGTGCGACAGACCTTTGCCCTTCCCTTATCCAGCTCGAAAAATTATCATTGCGAATACAAAATTTGATTTGTCTGATTTGTCTTTGTATTTAAAATTTTTTTTATTATTTTGTAATTTTGTATTTTTTGTAAATTTTTTTTCCAAATTGAGCAAAATGAAGACTTTGGTTTTGTCTATTATTGAAAAAAAAACTGATGCCTCCTCTATGTGGAAGCAACTACATTTGCTAACGGGAAGCGAAGTGCTCGTCAAATGAGCACCACTCGAGAACAAATTCACAGCTATTTGAAATTGAAGTAATTTTGTAAATTTTGGTAAGCTTAGAAGGTGCAAGTAAATTTGGAAAATGTGGTCACATTGACCATTTATGACATTTTTGTACATTTTTGGATATTTCAAAAATTTCCTCTAGTAATTTTTGAAAATTCCTGATTATTTTGGAAATTTCGGTGATTTTGAAAATTTTAGTATACTATTAAGTCATTTTCCTTTCAGGGTAGGCGTGACACTACCCGATTCGGGTAGTGTTTCTAGGTGGATAATTTCTTGTAGTAAATAACTACAAGTGTGGGCTCACCACACCCACAAAGTAGTAATTTTCGAAATTTTTAGTGAATGTGAAAATTGTGGTAACATTGATAATTTTTGACATTCTTGGATATTTAAAAAAATTTCTCTAGTAATTTTTCATTATTTTGGAAATTTCGATGATTTTGAAAATTTTTGCAATTTTGGAAATTTTTGGAAATATCGAAAATTTCTAACATTTTTTGAAATTTTGAAACTTTCTCAATAATTAGGAAATTTTTGGCATTTTGAAACTTTTCGTAATTTGGAAATTTTTGGAAATATCGAAAATTTTTGGTGATTTTCGAATTTTTAGGAGATACTGGAAATTTTTGATAATTTTGGTAATTTAAGTAATTTTTGAAATTTTTTAATATCTTGGAAACTTTTGTCATTTAGAAATTTTCTTAATTTTAGAAATGCTTGGAAATATTGCAAATTTCTTTTAATTTTCGTGATTTTGGAATCTTTCAAATTTTTGTGGTAATTTTGGAAATTTCTAGAATATTAGGACATTTCTGAACATTCTGGTCACTTTATAATAAACATTTATAATCACATTTATTGCCATGTAGAATTGAGAAAATAAAAAAATAAATTTTGCTATGCTACAGTTTTCTTTTTTCCATATCAGTGGTTATAAACAGAAAGATATGAAGATGATGAAAATTGGGTATGTTGATACAATAATTATAATTAGTTCAATGACTTCAATTATTTTCAGTTTAGACTTCAGGTCGACAGGGAATAGTACAAATTTTCTTATAGAAGAAAAAATTCAATTTCTGTTATGACAAATGAAGTTTGTATTTTTCTACAAAATCCAGACAAGATTATAATAATGTCAACAGAAACAATTTCTTTCTCTCGAAAGCTAAAGAAAAGTCTCGTGACGCTTTTTTCTATCTTGCGTTTTTTTCAAATTTAGAAAAGCATATTATTTTATCAAAAAATAAAAAATCCTAATGGTTCAACAATCAAATAGTTGAATTTTCATCTAAAAGAGATACATTTTTAACTAGAAATTAAATAATAAAATTATCAGCTCATGAATTAATTTGGAAACAAACGAATTTTCAACAAAATAGTTACATTTTCAACGAAAGCGACGAATTTTATTTATTATATTAATTTATACTTTATTAATTCATTTTTATATAATCTGAAGAACAAATACATTTTTAAATATATTGTTATTTGAAATTTTTATTTTGTGAATATAAAAAATTATTTTCCACCTGAAATTATAATTTTGCTGATTTTTTTTTGTGCACAGTAAATTTAGGTAGTCAAATCTACACATTTAATACACCACATGAGAGTCTGCACATGCAGTCTACACATTTATTTCACCAAGCAAAAGTGTACACATTTAATAGTAAGTCCAAAAAGTCTATGCATTGAAAATTGAAATTGATTTTTTGAAAGAAAACCATACTTTAACTTTTTTTTCTTTTTTTTTAAAATGGCTTTTTTTACACTCTTTAAATTCATGTAGAGAAAAAAGTGTACTGAAAACAATTGCATGGTCAAATTGAGATTTTTACGCTTGAGGAGACCACATGTATTGCCATTTTAGCTGTTTTGATATGTTTTTACTTCTGAGAGTAGACCCTGCTCTACCGATAGCCTCCTTACCCTCGTTTATGGACCTATCTAACTCCCCATCTATCTTTGCATCACTAGTGAATAGGCTACCTAGATATACGTACGTATTAACTTGTTCTAATCTCTCATGATTTAGGACAATGTTGCACATTGTTTTCTCACTCTTTGCTTCAAACACCATAATTTTTGTTTTGTTTACGTTAATTTTGAGGTCCATGCTCTTCATGCTTGTATTTTATTTGTTCAACATTCTTTGCAAGTCTTTGATTGTTTCTGCCATAAGAACCTTATCATCTGCGAACGCTAGCCCGCCTACCTTTACTGTTTCGAGATCCACACCTTCTCCGTCGAAAAGGGCCATTCTTAGACACTTATCCATAAATATGATAAATAGCCATGAGGACATAACGCATCCTTATCTAACATCTTGCATAAGATCGAACCAGTCACTCAGTTTTCCATTAACCCTACACTCGCTTTGATACCAGTATATATTGTTTTTATTGCTTGTAGAAGCCATTCATTAACTCCGTACTCTTTGAGGACTTACCAAAGTTTACTTCTATCCCGCTCATCAAATGCTTTTTTTAAGTCAACAAACTTTTTTTCTGTGATCTGTCTTACGCTAAATATTAGATCCGTACATTATCTTCATGGCATAAATCCACTTTGAACTTCTCATATCTTTTCTTCTGTCATTTTCATTACCCTGCGAATGAGTATTTGTGTGTATATTTTACTTACGGTACTTAATAAGCTGATACCTCTATAATTATTGCAGTTGCTTTCATCTCCCTTCCCTTCGTATATTGGTACGATAATGGCTCTTTTCCAATTGTCTGGGACCTCTCCCATCTCGATACATTTTATCAATTCGCAGAACTTTATCATCGGTCAGACCTGTAATGTTCAACGTTCTTTCGTACGCTTCTTGCTTTCCTTGACGGGCTGCCTGAATTTCATCATTCCACCATGCATCACCAGACATTCTTTCAACAACCGCAGTACCACACACTTCAGTGCCACTGCTAACAATGACATCCTCAAAGAAAGTCAATTCGCCCTGTATATTTGTATTATCTATTTGCGCCTCCCAAGCTGCTTGACCTATGCGTTCGTTCATCTTATTCTGAAAGTCTATTCGTACTTCCGATTTTTATTCATGTTTGTTTCGTCTTTACATTCTCATCCTCCAGTGAGAAGGTATTAGATTTGTGTAAAATTTGACACCTCTCCTCCGCCCGCTTTTGTCAAATGTCCACGTTCTGAGACCCCCTGAACCCAAAGAATTGCTTTTTACAAAATGTCTGTCTGTTGGTCAGTCTGTTAGTTGTATGTCTGTCTTTTAGTCTGTAGATTTTGAGTTTGTTAGCACAATAACTTTCAAAAGAATTAACTTATTGAATTGCACTTTGATATACTCTTCAAGTGTCCTAAAATGAAGGGCAAGCTCGTTAGCCAGCCATTTTGGATAAAAATTCAAAAAGTGAGTCATTTTGAAAATATTTGAGAACACTTTTTTGTAATTTTTAAAAATTCTACGGACAAATAGTGATAGTACTCAAAAAGGCGAACAACATATTTTCATGGCCTATGCACTGTGATCTAGTATAAAGCTTCAAACAAAAAATAACTAAATCAATTTCAAAAAAGGGCATTTTCATCTATATTTTGTATATTACTTTATTCTTTAATTATCGTAGGAATTTCCTTATATTGGATAATCAATGAAACTATTAATCTCAGATACATGCCTCAATCTACTGTTTTCACCACAATAGATTTCACTTTGTTATAAATTAATTATTAAAATTATATTTTAAATGTTTAGATTCGTGAATAAGCCAATGCAGGAATTTTAAATTGTCCTCAACTTTATAATTTTGAGAATTTTATGTTTTGAATATTTTCTATTTCGGAGATTTTTCACGGCCGAAAAATAAAAAAATTAATAATTAATTAAATTAATCAAATTAACGAATAAACAACTTTTCAGAACATAAAATATCCGCCGTCATGTCAGTATAAAAAACCAGTACCAATAAAAAAAAAATTGTCAGTACCGGCTTTCCAGTTCTTCCATGTGTTTAAGTTTTTCCTTTTTTTCTTGTTTTTTTTTAAGAAACCTTCTCTATCGAGAACGAAAAGTTCTCGATAATAGAAAATTCAGGAAATGAAATTGCCGACACATAAATATTTTCAAATGCTAAAATTCCCGATGTGGAAAAAATTAAAAAAGGATTAAATTATAGAATAAAAGATTATAAATAACATATTATACGATGTTTTTCGTTAAACAGGTGAACTCTTATTTTGGTAATTTTGGAAATTTCAGTAATTTTTGAAATTTTTAGTGAATTCAGAAATTGTGGCAACATCGATATATTTTGACATTCTTGTAGATTTATAGGAATTTTAGTAATTTTTCTGTATATGTAAAATCTTCAAAGATCTTTTTAAATTTTCTCAAGAAACCTAGGAAAATTTTATATATATACTTTTAAAAACAAAGGAACTTAATATTAAATAAACACAAAGGTCTCAAAATAATTTTATTTTATCCTTCTCTTATATTTCTGTATAAATTAATCACCTGGAAAAATAAAAATGTTTGAGAATATTGTTTCGACAGTATTTAATTTATCATTGCAATACGACTATAGAGCCCAGCACATATAAAATGAATTGTTTTCAATGTGAATAATGTGAGGGTGAAAAAATTAACTCATTAAATAAACCTTGTGTTTTTCCATTATTTTGAAGCTTCCAGAGCCTTGCTGATATCTCATGTTTTTGAAGGTCTTGTTGTGACCCACTTTCATGTAATTCATCTAGTTTTTAATTTTTAAAAACACCAATTGAAGAAAATTAAATACAAACTAAAGGAGAAACAAAAAAGTTTTAGGGTATCATCAGGATTCGAATTCGAAAATTTGAAGTTTCATCACAATTAATGAACTGAAATCACCCTTAAATATGTTTTATTCTGGAATAATATTAACACATTTTTCATATTTCAAAGACTCCTGTCGTAATTTGAAATGTGTTTTTAGAAAAATGATTCGATCTCAGTAATTAGAATTCCATGTGAATTTATATGAATTCAGGATTAATTCATGAGAATTTAGGATAAATTCAATGAAATTCCTAAGAATTTCAGTGAATTAAACAAAGTTTGAAAAATCAAAAAATTTCCATTAAACTGAGTAAAATATTTTACTCAGTGAAAAAAATAATACTTATAAAACGCAAGTAGATTTAAAGGAAGATAAGGGAATTAAGAAAAATTCGATGAAATATATACCAATTCACAGTGAACTTTTTCAAACTTCGAGTGAATTGAAAACAATAAAAAAAATATTAATGAAATTCCCGCGAAAGAAAATATTCCAAATATAATAATTCTGGAAATAAAATTGTCGACGGAGAAACATTTTTGAATTATAAAATTCCCGAATATGAATAATTGTAAAATCATTAAATTATAAATCCAAAAATAGTAAATAATACATTTATTAAATGAACATATTTTGTACTTAATGTATTATTCCGAATTTCTTTATTTATTTACTTATTTCATTAACAAAAATATTCAATACGGCAACTGTTTGCTCCAGACTCTCTTGATGCAAGGTAATTCAGTCTCGACGATAACACATTTTCGTGTATAAACATCTCATTTTTGAAAACAACATATGTTTCAAAAACGAAGGTGACATTATTTCTTATGGCCTACTTTCCTCTTTTCGTTATTTTTTATCACTTCAAATTATTCGACAATTGTAATTACTATAAGGATTAATATATTAGAAATGCATGATTGTAATTTAAACATTATAATAATATGATAATTATAATACCGATTAAAATTTTTTCTCATAATTAAGACTTCGTTGGAAATGTTCAAAAAACGATTTTTCTTATTAGCCAAAAAGATGAATTTTCAATCAAAAATGGAATATTAAAATTTTCAGTTAAAAAAATTTTTTTTTTTTAACTAAAATGATGAATCACCAACTAAGAGAATTAGTTTTCACTGAATAGTAGAATTTTCAAACAAGAAAATTAATTTTTTACTGAAAAGACAAATTCTTAGTAAAGTATTCCAATTGCGACGCAGTTTCTCGTCGTCCCGAAATTCGGGACGCAGCCTAATTGCTAAATAAACAGTTTAATATTTAACTAAAAAATATAAATTCACGACAGAAACAATCGTTTGAACCTCCTAATCTTTGAAAATTATTAAAATTTGTTCTGGATTCCTTTTAAAGTCTGCAAGATTAAAAAAATTCTGCCTTAAGATGTTTCAGATTCTTCTTTGACAATTTTAGAAATCCTTTGAAATCTTTTTAAACATTCTCTTAAAAGTATTATTTCAAAATAAAAGATCAATTTAAATCTTCTTAGACACCTAATCTCTTGAGCTGACTCAGATTTGTTCTAAAATGATCTAGTACGGCAAAATTGAAAAATGTTGCTTTTAAATCTTTTACACTCTTTGCACAAACTTGAGGAAATAATTTAAAATATTTTATAATCTGTTCAATTTACTCTTAGAATTCATTAAAAAAATCATTTGAAATTTTCCCATGAATCTTAGAATATTTTTTTTCATTTCCTTGACACCCTCTCAAATTCATTTCACCTGTGAACTGCTTAAATCCTAAAAAATATTGTGGTTGCCAATTTTAAGAACAGAAATATTTCCCAATACTAAACAACTATTTGCAATCTAAATTTTCTCTTTTTCAATCGCAATGTTTTTGATATTTTCGAGATATTTAGTAACATCGCTTTTGTTAGATAGGCGATGCAATTAAAAATGTTACGTAATCGGGTCAAAAATACCCCCCCCCCCCCAACCCCACACGTAACAGACCGTCCCGAAACACGATTGAAACCCGAAAGAGCTTTAAATTTTAAATTTATTATGATGAATCATCGTGAATGTATTAGATCTATATATTTCACTTCGTTATACATTCTTTATTGAAGCAATTTTGTATTTCTTTGGATTCGTGAATCAGCCAATTCACGAATTTCAATTTGTCGTGATATTTATAATTTAGAGAATTTTATGTTTTGAAAATGTTCTTTTTTGTGAATTTTGCTAAATTACTAAATTGATAAATTTAGTAATTGATTAAATTAATTAAATTCCCGAGAAAACATCTGTGCAGAAAATAAAATTTCAGCTATTATAAAATTTTAAAATTGCGAAATTCAAGAAAAATAACATTTTCCTAAGTTGATCATATTACCTAATTGACAAGTTCCCGATAATACAAAATTTCGGAAATAAAATTACCGACACATACAAATTTTCAAATGTTGAAATTCCTGATTCTGAACAATTAAAAGAGGATTATATTATAAAATAATAAATAATATAACGTACGATGTTTTTCATCTTACAGCCAAACTCTAATTTTATTAATTTTGGAAATTCTATTAATTTTGCTTCCTCCTAGAGGAAGCTTTGCAATGGTAACATTTTCCAAAATTAATAATTCGTTTAATTAAACCTTCCTCAATTTGAAAATGTCTAATACAATGTTCTAAGCCATTGTCTGGATTTGCGTACGTGTGTGGATGTGTGTGTGGATATGTGTGCGGATGTCACACTTTTTTGTGAACACGATAACTAGAAGACGGTTGCAGATAAATTGATGAAATTTGGAGGGCTTAATCGGTTTCTTATAGAAAAACTTTTTTCATTAACATAATTCAAAGTTGATGCAAGAATAGAAAAGATTTGTTGATTCGAGTCGAATCGATTGACCTATAAAATTCATACCTTTTCTTGAAAATTAAGAAAATTATGGTCATTTATAATATTTGAATCATATGTTCCAAACAGAAAACCTTTTTTCATCGACATATTTCATAGTTAACGCATGAATAGAAAAAACTTTTGGATCATAAATTTTCAAATAGAGTAATTCTGATAATTTTTGTAAAGAAACCATAAAGCTGGAAAAGAGATAAGGTGCGACAGAACTTTTCCCTTCCCTTTTCCAGCTCGAAAAATTATCATTGCGAATACAAAATTTGATTTGTCTGATTTGTCTTTGTATTTAAAATTTTTTTTATTATTTTGTAATTTTGTATTTTTTGTAAATTTTTTTTCCAAATTGAGCAAAATGAAGACTTTGGTTTTCTCTATTATTGGAAAAAATAACTAATGTTTCCTCTATGAGGAAGTAAATACATTTGCTAACGGGAAGCACAGTGCTCGTGAAATAAGTAACATATAATTATAAATACAAACAAAGTGGAAACACTTGAGATCGAATTCACAGCTGTTTGAATTTAGACTAATTTTGTAAATTTTGGTAAGTTTGAAAGTTGCTAGTTAAATTGGAAATTGTGAAAATTTTTGGAAATATCGAAAATTTCTTACATTTTTTGAAATTTTGAAACTTTCTGAATAATTTGGAAATTTTTGTAATTTGGAAATTTTTCGTAATTTGGAAATTTTTGGAAATATCGAAAATTTTTGAGAATTTTGGAAATTTCAGGATACACTGGACATTTATGATAATTTAGGAAATTCAAGTGATTTTTCAAGAACTTTCTGAATATTTTGGAAACTCTAGTCATTTTGAAATTTTCTTAATTTTAGAAATGTCTGGAAATATTGAAAATTTCTGTTATAAGAAATGTCCTTATATCGGATAATCAATGAAAATAATTGATATAAAATTTATTTATATGAATCTTATGAATATTTTTGTATACGACGACTGATATTTATAATTTTTAAATAAAAAAAAGGTTTATTTTTCACTGAAATGGCCCGAAAATAACGTATTACTGCTTTTAAAACTGTATATGAAACATTGAATAAAATTTTCTGAATTGTCATTAACAATGTCTGTGAACACATATCTCAATATACTGTTTTTCCAAACGTATATTTCAATTTGTGACATTTTTCATGACCGAAAAATAATCGAAATAATAATTAATGAAATGAATCAAATTCCCGAAAAAGCAACTATTCAGAATTATTAATTACCGGATTGAAAAGTTCCCGATAATAGAAATTTCTGGAAATATCGTAAATGTCTAACATTTTTTGAAATTTTGAAATTTTCTGAATAATTTGGAATTTTTTGTAATTTTGGAAATTTTTAGTGAATATGAAAATGATGGTAACATTGATACTTTTTTAAATTCTTGTATATTTTTGAAAAGTTTAGTAATTTTGCAAATTTCGGTGATTGGAAATCTTTGGTAATTTGGGAAATTTTTCAAAATATTGGAAATTTCTGGTATTTTTGGAAATTTTTTAATTTCATCTTTTTTTTAAATTTCTGAAAATTTTCGAATATCGATAATATAGCAAATTTTTGTATATCTAAAGTCTTCGAAGATCTTTTTGAATTTTCTCAAGAACGATAGGGGAATTAAGAAAACATCGATGAAATACATAAAAATTCACTGTGCATTTTTTCAAAATTCGATTGAGTTGAAAACAATGAAAAAAATTCACAAAATCCATTGAATTCATTCAATTCGGCATGAATTAAAAAAAAAATAAATAGAATGCGAAAAAATTGATGAAAATAATATGATCCCAAAATATATTCAAATGAATGCATGGTGAATTTAAAATGATTCAAGAGAAGACAACAAAATTTGTTGAATCCAAAAAAATTTCGTTGAAAGACAAGTCATTGTTTCAGAGAAATGGTTTATTGTTGCAATGAGAATTTTCGGGTAACAAATGTATTTTTCTGAATTATTTTTTCAATTTGGAATAACAAAAATCTAGAAAATGTTCCTCAATGCAGAAGAACAATACACGAGAAGAATTCTCATCACAAAAGCAATACTTAAGCGAACTACTATGTACATTTTCAGAAAAAAGGTTGAATTAAGATATTCTTTAATGGTGATTATTATTTTTTTTAATTTAAGCAATGAGCAAAAAATTGAATTATGCATTACAAAATACATTACATTAAAAAATTGCTGTATTCAAAATTAAAATAATTTAAAATAATTTCGTTCATTTTTTTTAATTTTATCGAATTTCCTATTGTCGAGGATTTTCTAATGTCGCACATTTTCAGTTTTGAATATTTTCTTTTTCGTAAATTTTACAGAGCCGGAATTTTATTGTTCGGGATTTTTTCATTGTCCCATAAAACTTATAATCAGTCCAAAAATAATAAACAATACATTTATTTGATGAATGCATTTTTTGTACCTAATGTATTAGTCCATATTTGATTATTTATGTGTTTCATTAACAAAAATATTCAATACGGAAATGTTTTCTTCCAGATTCTCTTGATGCAAGGTAATTTAGTCTAGAACATAAAACCTTTTCGTGTATAAAAACCACAAGGTGAGAGTGACATTATTTCTCATGGCCTACTTTCCTCTTTTCGTTATTTTTTATCAATTCAAATTATTCGACAATTTTGATTATTATATAATGAATTTTCAATCAAAAATGGAATAGTTAAATTTTCAGTTAAAGAATTAATTTTTAACTAAAATGATTAATCTTCAGCTTGATTATTAACTTTTTAAATTCTTCTCTTTAAACGGGAATTCATCTGTTTTTTTAATCAAAAAAATCTCATTTCATTTTTCAGTCAGAAATATTAACTTTTTTCAGAAAAACGGCAAAAATGTTCAGTAAAACTTGAATAGTTTCATTTTCAGCCAGTAACAAAATTAATTTTTAACCAAAAAAACAACAGTTTTTAACAAAATTGTTGAATTTTTAACCAAGAAATGTATGTTCCACTAAAATAATAATTCTTAATAATAATGAATTTTCAACCAAATTGTAAAATTTTTAATTGAAAATATACATTTTTAACTGGGAAAATTGATTTTCTGTCAAAAAGTAGAATTCTCACTAACAAAAAAAAAACGAATTTCCAACAAAACAGTTCAAGTTTCAACCAGAACTGCAAAGAATTTTTAATAAGATGCTTAGACTTTTAAACCAGAAATTAATTTTTTTTTGCAATAATGAATCTTCAACCAAAATAATAAATTTTCAACATAGTAGTTGAATTTGCGGCAAGAAAGATGAATTTTTAACCAAAGAAGAACGAGTTTTCAATAAAGAAATTCGATTAAAGAAAAATGAATGTTCAACCAAGAGGATTAAATGCAGCAGTCCCATTTTCAGTTAACGAACCTAATTTTCATCAAACAGAAGAAAAGGATTCCAACAAGATAGAGAAATTTGGAACTAATGTAAGAAAGATTTTTTAGGTAATAAAGAATAAAAAATTTCACTAAAAATTTTGAATTTTGAAATCAAAAAGAGGAACCCTGTAAGGAACAATTATATTTTCTACAGTTCAATAATTTTATTTTTTAAGCAATCCTTCAATTTTTAACAAAGAAAGTAAATTCTCAATAAAAGTGATCTTTCAGTCAATAAAGAGAAATATATTCAACCAAAATGTAATACAACTTTCAAGCCAAAAGAACTAATTTTCCTGCAAAATGGTTGAATTTGCATCTTGAGAATGTGAAAAAGGTTTCGAAAACAATGGAATTAGGAAAAGCGTGGAATTTTAAATTCTATTTGGGAAGCATGTTATTCGGAAAGAGTTTAAGGTCTGACAAATAGAACCTTGATAAGAAAGAATGCGCTCCATACGTGTGTTCCATATTCATGATACACAAATTTTCATTGAAGACAAGGTCACTGTCTTAAAAATTTCAGTATGAATGGCCACATTTAATCGTTTAATGTTTTATATAAAATTTCACACTACCCTTTAAGATGAAATTTTCCCCTTCCCACACTTCTATCCCAACCCTCACTTGTCTACTCCTCTTCTACTTCCCCTCACCCTTCATTACAACCCCTTTTCTACTGACGCTTCCTCAATACCCCTACTACAGTTTTCATACACTTTTAACCCTAAATTACTCCACATACGTCTACCCCTACTATCTCGCATATTCTCCCAAACCCCACTCACATTTAATACATTTCCTCCCTAACTCTCCTCTACCCTCCCCTTTTTAACCCTTCCCTCTCTTACTGTCCTTCCCTTACTGACCCTACTACCCACGCCCTACTTCCTCACCCCTACATTCCTCCTAAACCCTCTCCCATCCAAGACTGCCCGTCCCTTAACATTCCCTTCGTCCATCCCTCACTTGTTGACCCATCTTATACTTTCCCTATCACTACAGTCTTTTAGATACACACCGACTGCACTCTTACTGCCCCACCCATGACTTTCCTTTTACTGTAGCCCCTCTCTTAGTTCGTTTCTGCCCACTCCTTACATTCTCTTCCTTGCTCTACTGCCCCATCCTACCACCCCTAATACCCCTTCTGTTAAAGGGAACGGTGGACACTTGACCGTAGATATAGAGGTTTCTGCCCGAGACCACGAAACCCAAGAAAATAAAGAGTACCTTTATAATTTGAATAAACATTTCTTTTGAAACAAAAAATAATTTCTTTGAACCATAGAGAGAGAGAGACTTTATTAAAAGAGAGATTTATTATTTATTATTATTATTTATTATTTATAATTTATTCTCTTTCAAAAGAGAGCCCACACTTGTAGTTATTTACTACAAGAAACTATCCACCTAGAAACACTACCCGAATTGGGTAGTGTCACGCTTACTCCTAGAGGCTCGCCGAAAGGGAAATAGCTTAATGGTATATATATATAGAAATCTTTTTTAATCAGAAACAATATTTTGAATTGAGGAAAGGTTTAGGGAGCGTTTACATATTACGTGACGTTATTTTCGACTGCTTTCACCCCCTCCCCCCCGCCCTCCCTCTTTCCATGTAACAGACCAAAGCATTTACTTTGCCCCCTCCTCTTCGCCGTTACGTAACATTTTTTGTATTATTTTAAAAAATATAATAGACGTTTTTTAAATAAAAAAAGTCTTTCGAGATGAAGTATTGTCAAGAAATGAATAAAAAAATATTTTGATGTAACACTACATGCCTTTCAAGTATGTTTTTTAGTCATACAAAAATCGAAATTACTGACAAGAAAAGACGTACTATCAGTTTCATCTTGAATTTATATAAATATAGTTTTTATATGATACTTGAGAAAATTAAAAAAGATTCTAGAATATTTCAGATGTGTCAAAAAAGAATCTAGAAGATCTCAACGACATTTTCTTATTTTACAGGATCTTACAAAATATTAGGAAGAATTGGAGTCTTTCTAAAAGATATTTATGACTTTTAGAAGTTTGGAAGTAATCAAAAATTATTTGATACATTTTCGGAAATGCTAAAAAGTTTTAAAATATTTTGAATCTATTGTTACATCCGGAAATTTAACAAAATTTGATGTAACGCCTAGCTGGGCGCAACCTACATTACCCCACATCTTTTAGGCTAACTCTATCAACTACATGCAACAGCATTACCGATCTTCTCTGAGTTTGAACCTAATCATGGTAACTGCGCTACGGTCGGTAATATAGAAACCGCAAGGTACTTAAACTATTACGATGAAGGGATAAGAACTCAGATAATACCGATAAGTTAGCATATGCTCGATCATTGGGAGACTGTAATTGCAGACTCTACCGTTATGAGATAATTATAATTATATCCATTATCATGCAAATGTACTTATAATCTTAAAAATGAGTCTGGTTACACCGGCGAGCCTACAGTAGGCCGGCTTGCTATAAGCTGGCTTAAGGGCATGTGACACAGTCAAATACCTACATTACCGACCTCACTTTTTCAATTTTCCGAATTTTTTTTTGAATCTAAGAACTTTTTTTGTAAATGAAATATCGGGCTGAAACTTTGGAAAATGTATGAGAAGACAATAAACTACGTTTACGTACTTTATTCGAGGAGGAACTTTGCAAAAAATTATTTTCGAAGAAATTAAAACTGGGTGTATTTTTTGAACCTAAATACTCTTTTTATAAGCAAAATATCGGGTTCAAGCTTTCAGAAATGCAAGAGCCGACAGTAAAGTACGTTTATGTACATCATTTGAGTATAAAAGATGCAAAAAGAAAAATTCCAACTAAATGCCAACTCCGGTATTCGCGATGGATACGAAAATGCGAAGTCTGGCGGCCACTAATCGAAGCTCTATCAGCTGGCTCGTCTACATCTGAAATATGGGGTCCACGCTGTCAAAGATTGATGATGCGGTGTTTTTACAATAATATTTTTTAAAAGTTGTACCCAGCATAGAAGTTGAGTGAAATATGTTGTTTCAATGTTGAATTATATAAGTATTGAAATCGTTATTGGCTTCGTTTAGTGGCCGTCAGACTTCGCATTTTCGTGCTCACAGCGAATACCGACCGAACTGGCAACCGTTGTTGACATTTAGTTGGAATTTTTCTTTTTGCTTTTTTTATACTCAAATGATGTACATAAACGTACTTTACTGTCGGCTCTTGCATTTCTGAAAGTTTGAAGCGGATATTTTACTTATAAAAAAAGTATTTAGGTTCAAAAAATGCACCCAGTTTTAATTTCTTCGAAAATAATTTTTTGCTAAATTTCTCCTCGAATAATGTACGTAAACGTAGTTTATTGTCTTCTCATACATTTTCCAAAGTTTCAGCCCGATATTTTATTTACAAAAAAAGTTCTTAGATTCAAAAAAAAATTCGGAAAATTGAAGAAGTGAGGTCGGTAATGTAGGTATTTGACTGTGTCACATACCCTTAAATACGAGAGTGGCTCAGTTTCGCGTCGGCGCAAAAGCGTTTTCAACAGTGGCTCTCTGTCGCACACATGGAGTCCCTGCGGCTTCTGCGCCGACGCGAATCTGGCCACTCTCATTTAAGCTAGTTTATTGAAGATCATGATTTTGTATCTCCCAGATTGTTGTGGGCTAGAATGAAGGTAGGAATCAGAAGGTTATTTATCATAGCGTGCTACGCCCCAGTTGACAGTGAGCCGCGAGAAGTCAAAGACGCTTTCTGGGACACTTTAAATGACACAATAAGTACTTGCGATCCAGGTGAAAGAATAATTCTGCTAGGAGATATGAACGGATGGGTCGGCGTTCAACGTCAGGATACAGATACAGAAAGGGTACTAGGTAAATTTGGGGATCCAAGAAAAAATTATAACGGGGAAAAATTAGTTAGCTTATGC
>CAKNYM010042749.1:29868-46696 GCA_932195095.1 Andricus curvator
GAGAACATTAAACATGACAGGTCTTAGCGATGAGGAGAGAAATAGACTCAAAAATGATTACAAAGACAAAAAGAGGAAAATGAAACGACTAGTCAAGGAGAGTAAAGAAAAAATCAGAACAGAAGAAGAGAACAAAATACAGAACTACTTTAAAGGAATTATGAAACTATTATATAAACAGTTGAAGGAAAGTAAGAGTACAGAGTTTGCCAGCATGAGAAACAGCAAAGGTGAAATGCTATATGATATAGACGAGATAGTAGACGCTTTAAAAGACTCTTTTAAAGAACTATTAGGAGGTGAAGATATAGGACAACAAAACTGCGACATAGAACATAATGCATTAGAAAACCCAATTGAAAAAGTCTGTGTCACTGAGGTCCGAGACATAATTAAGAACTTGAAAAACGGTAAGGCTGCTGGCATAGACAGTATTAGTGCTGAAATGCTCAAATACGGTGGCGAGTACATACCTCACAGGCTGTGCGAATTGATAAATTTATGTATCGAGACGGGGAAAGTCCCAGACGATTGGAAAAAAGCGATTATCGTACCAATATACAAAAGAAAGGGAGATAAAAACAACTGCAGTAATTACAGAGGTATCAGCCTACTAAGTACCGTTAGTAAAATATACTCAAAAATACTTATTCGTAGGGTAATGGAAATCACAGAAGAAAAAATATGGGAAGTCCAAAGTGGATTTATGCCAAGAAGATCATGTACAGATCAGATATTTAGCCTAAGACAGATCACAGAAAAAAGCTTAAGAGTAGGAAAGAAAGTTTTCTGTGCATTTATTGACCTAGAAAAAGCATTTGACACGGTAAATAGAAGTAAACTTTGGGAAGTTCTTAAAGACTACGGAGTAAATGGAGGGTTCCTGCAAACAATAAAAACAATATATACAGGTAGTAAAGCGAGCGTAAGGGTAAACGGGAAACTGAGTGACTGGTTCGATATTACGCAAGGCGTGAGACAAGGATGCGTTATGTCCTCGTGGCTATTTATCATATTCATGGATAAGTGTCTAAGAACTGCACTCTTCGACGAAGAAGGTGTAGATCTCCAAACAGTTAAGGTACGTGGGTTAGCTTTCGCAGATGACAAGATTGTTATGGCAGAATCAGTCGAGGACTTGCAAAGAATGTTGAATAAACTTCATACAAGCATGAAGGACATGGGACTCAAAATTAACGTAAATAAAACAAAAATCATGGTGCTTGAGGGAAAGAGTGATAAAACAATGTGCAACATTGTCCTAAATGATGAGAGATTAGAACAAGTTGACAAGTACGTATATCTAGGTAGTCTATTCACTAGCGACGGAAAAATAGATGGGGAGTTAGATAGGCGCATAAATAAGGGTAAACAGGTTATCGGTAGAGCAGGGTCCATCCTAACAAATAAAAACATATCAAAAAAAGCTAAAATGGCCATACACAATTCTATGTTCGTACCGACTGTACTATACGGTAGCGAGACATGGACATGTCAAGAAAAGGACAGGAGTAAAATTAACGCGATCGGCATGAAACCTCTGCGCATCATATGCGGGAAAACACTAATGGACAAAGTCCGAAACGAGACAATCCTCAAAGAATGTGGTGCAGAAGAGACAATAGTTGACACATGGGAAAGAAATCAGTTAAGATGGTTCGGACATCTTGAAAGAATGAAAGATGAACGACTGACCAAACAAGTGTATAAAGGTAAAGTAAATGGCAGAATGCCCAGAGGTAGACCGCCGAAAGAATGGTTAGAATCTGTAAATGAGACATTAATCCGTAGAGACATAAGAAGCCATAGAAACACAAGAGCTTGCATGAAAAAATGCATGGACGTGAAAGAAGCTAGAGTAGTATGCCAGGACAGAAAAGTGTGGCGACAAATAGTTTGTAAACAGAGTGACAGTAGAATGAATGACGCCTGAAACAAAGATCTTGGATACTAATGGGCCCAAGTGGAGAACCATACATAACAATTTTGTGAGGCTCTTCACTTGGGGTGATCGCTAGAGAGATTGATCAGCAACCTGAGTCGGAGCAGTGTTGCGGAGTAAACGTGTCATTTAAATAAATAACACGAGAATTCCAGATCAATCTTAAATATATATACCTAACACTTATATACCTATCCACCTCATACCTATATTCCTGCACACTAATTTTCTCCAACCGAGCAAGTCACGCCTACCCCGAAAGGGAAATGGCTTAATGGTATAATAATAATAATTGTAAGCCGACCTACTATAAGCTCGACGGTGTAACCAGGACCAATGTAAAAAGTAACAAGTTCAAAGTTAAATCCAAACATAGGGAATATAAGTACACTAGTAGTCTTGCGCGCGGCAAGGCGCGCGCTCATTAATTTTTTTTATGAAAAAGAATAAACCAAATACTTATTTTTTCTATGTTATTTATATTTAATTAATGTTACAAAATATTTGTAAAAAATAATTAGAAGGCACTACAGGATGATGTACGTAGCCTTCAATAAGGAGCTCCTTTTCATATTTTTTCTCTGTTGAAGCTAAAGGAGTAATGGATTTCTCATAATTTATTTGTAGGTATATTCTGCCATCGTTATCATCTTGAAAAAATTGTGAATATAATTATAATTCAATTTATTATAATCGGCTCATAAATTTGTTTAACACTTAACTTATTTGTAAATTATATTGCCGTAATACATTTTTTATTTTATAAATTAAAAGAAATGTTATTTACAAAATAAATGGTGAATTATTCGTTTCAACATGTATATATGAGCATATAAATTTCAAATTTAAAAATACTACGAATAATATTAATTTTCATTATTATATAAGCTTCACAAAGTTTAAGAAAATGAATGATACATAGAATAGTGGCAGCAATTACCAATCTTTCATCAATCTTGAGAGCTTTTAAAATCCATTAAAATCATTGAAATCTTCGGAAATCTCATAAAATTCATTTAAATATTCTAAAATATGTTGAAACCTCGCAAGTCCTATGAAATAGTTTCATATATTCCAAAGTTGTAAACAAATTCTTTAAACTCACAGAAAAATTTGTTCATTCCTCTTAAAGTCATTCAAAGCCTTTAAAATTCCTTAAAAAATTAATAATATCTTGAAAGTGCATTAAAGTCTTTAAAAATACTTTATAATATTTTGAATCATTTCAGATCCTATCAGGTTACCGAAATAAATTGAAGATTCCTTGAAATCTTTTGATATACCCTAAAACCTGGCATAGGTCCTATTGAATCGATCTATATTTTCGAAATATTAGAAAACTCTTTGATACAATAATTTGAAATACTCTTAAAGTTGTCAAATCCTTTCAAACCTTTGGAAATCAATTGAAACATTTTCAAGCTCTTGAAAATGCTTTAGATCTTTCAAAATACCATAAAATAATTCAAATCCTATGAGTAACATTAAATTACTGGCATCAATTAAAAAATTCCTAGGATCTTTCAAAATACCCTAAGATATTTAAAATTCTTCACAATATTTTTGAATTTCTTGAAATTTGTTAAACTTTTCAAAATCCCTTGCAATTTTCAAAAGCACCCTAAAATATTTCCAATCCTTTGACTTGAAATTTTTTCAAGCTTACGAAAATGTCTTGACATCTTTTAAAATACTCTTAAAGTTCTCAAATCCTTTACCATTTTTTGAAATTCCTCAAAATTATTGAAATCTCTTGGAAATGCCTTGGAGTCTTTTCAAATTCCGTACATATTTATTTTGATTATTTTAAAATTACTTGAAAGTTGAAAATTTTTAAAGCTTTCGAAAATGCCTTGAAATCTTCTAAAATACTCTAAAATATTTCCAATCCTATGGAATCAATTAAATTACTGAAATCAATTGAAAACTCCTAGGAATCTTTTAGAATAATCTGAAAGTTTTCAAGTCCTCAAAACTTTCTTAAAATTCCCTGAAACTTTTTAAATCTCTTTAAAATCAAATGAAAATTTTAAAAATATTTGAAATCCTCTGAAATCCATTACTGAAATAAATTCAAAATTCCTTGAATTCTTTAAATTTTTCTAATCTCTTTAAAATCAAATGAAAATTTAAAAAATAGCCTAAAATATTTCATATACTTTGAAATTCCTTCAAATTATTCAAATAAAAAAAATCCTTGGAGTCATTAGAAATTCCCCAAAATATTTCAAGGCCTTTCAAAACTTTTAAAATCACTTAAAAAAATTTTTGAAGCTTTCCAAAATGCCTTGGAATCTTTTAAATTACTTTAGCATATTGCAAATCCTCTGAAATAAATTACTGTACTGAAATAAAATGAAAAATCCTTGGAATCTTCAAGAAACCTCTAAAATTTTTGAAATTCTTTACATTTTTTTTAAATCCTTCAAATTGTTGAAATCTCTTGGAAATACCTTGGATTCTTTTGAAATACCCTAAAATATTCCTAATCTTGAAAAATTACTTCAAAAATCCTTTTGAATCAATTCAATTACTAAAATCGGTTGAAAATTCCTTAAAATCTGTTGAAATATTTCAAACCCTTTAAAATCTGTTGGCATTTATTGAAATTATTGACATCTCTTTCAAATGCTTTGGATTCTTTTCAAATGCCCTAAAATATTCCCAGTCCCTTAAAATTCCTTCAAATTATTAAAATAATTTAAAAATTCCTTGGAATCTACTGAAATTCTTTGAAATATTTTCCTACAGTATATCAATTTGAAATCTTTTAGAATAAATTGAAATTTTCTAAATCCTCTTACATCCTATTAAGTTAGTGAAATCAATTAAAAATTCCTTAAAATATTTTATAAGACCTCAAAATATTTAAAGTTCTTTGAAATCTTTTGAAATTCCTTGCAATTGTTTGAAGATCTTGAAAATTCCTTGGATTTAAAAAAAAAACCTTATAGTCTTTGAACTTCTTTGAAATCCCTTCAAATTATCAAAATCAATTTCTTAAAGTATCGGTGTTTTTTTAAATAAAAGTGCCCATTAAGAGCGTAAAAATGCTTAATTTGAACATCTTTTTAAATTATAAAATTTTTGATCTGTAGACATGCACAGATCTCTGACATACTTCTATTCAAACCGAAAAAAAAAATTATTCGAATGTGTCACTATCAGGAAATGCAGATTTCAATCCTATAGGGAAAGTCGAACCGAAATTAAAAAAAGTTTCACAAATGATATTTAATATGATAAATATAATTAAACCATGATAGAAATCACAGTTACAGAGCGTAAAAATGATTAATTTGAAAATTTCTTGTTTGCGTAGAAAGTTTGAAAAGAGACTACCACCACAATTGAGGTTATGGCTGAAATTACATTCTCAATGATGGTTTCTAGAAAAAAATTGATATGCATTAATATTTGCTTATTTTATAAACAAGTTGTATAAAAAATGAACATCTTAGGCGTTTACCTAATTTTTTTTTAATTCAACAAATAGTGAGGCATGACAATATTTCATCTAGGCAATTCATTGTCAATATTGTTTAAACAATAATAAAAGAAAACCGATTTATTTCTGCCTATACATTTCTGCAATGTACATTTGTTTATATAATTTATTTAAAAAGAAGAAAAAACGATATTTTTCCGCTTAAAAACTCCTTAAACGTGAATTTATTCATATAATTTGTTTGTAAAATAAGTAAATGTTAATGCATGACGAAATATTCTCAGAAAACATCATTGGCAATATAATTTCAGCAAGTAGAGAAGAAAAAACGAATTCTTTTCGCTTAAAAACGCCAAAAATGTGCATTTGTTTATATAATTTGTTTATAAAGTTAACATATATTGTGAGTGGCAATACAATTTTCAGAAAACATTATTGGCAATATCATATTAGCAAGGTCAGAAGAAAAAAATGTTTATTTTCGCTGAGAAACGCCCATAATGTGCATTTGTTCATATAATTTGTTTATAAAATAAAAAAATATTGATGAGTGGAGAAAATTTGTTTACAAAACATCATTAGAAATATAATGTCAGCTAAGTCAGAAGAAAAAACGACTTCTTTTCGCCTAAAAACGCTGAAAATGTACATTTGTTTATAAAGTGAACAAATATTGTTAGTGGCAATGAAATTTTTAGGCAACATTATTTGCAATATAATGTTCGCAAGTTCAGAAGAAAAAACGGTTTATTTTCGCTTAAAATCGCTCAAAATCTGCATTTGTTTATGTAATTTGTTTCTAAAATAGACAAATAACATTCAATATCAAATTTTCATGGCCAGGTATCATCTTAACGATGAAGGCAAGCGATTTTAGAGCAGAAATATACTTTGAGGACGAATAAACCCCAATGTCGATTATTTGTTGATAAAATTTGTATATAACAATTAACTTCGCAAGTTAACGATTTTTTTATCTTTCTCATACCCCTGTGCATTAAATCCAAGGGTCAAGAAGTGTAAGATAAATTTTGCCTAGAAGATAAAAAATGAAATTAAAATAATCAACATTTTTTTCGCTGTTTGCAGTAACATAAAAATTATACAAACAAAACAATAAAAAATCTACTCTCACCATTTTCTAAAAAAATTAGTTCTGAATTTTTCAAAAAAAAAAAAACAGAATCTAACCTCGTTTTCCAATTTCACCCCACTGTGGGACGTGACAATATTCAAAACCTCCTAAGTTCCTTAAAATAATTTCAACTGAATCGAATTTTTCTTAAAATTTGGAAAAATCATTGAAAATGTAAACAAATAATTGCCTCAAAATCTTTGAGAATTATTCAAATTTTTTCTGAATTTCTTTAAACTCTGCAAGATTACAAAAATTTTGCCTTAAAATCTTTCAGCTTCTTCTTTGACAATTTTAGAAATTCTTTGAAATGTTTCAAAATCTTTTTAAACATTCTCTTTAAATTAATATTTCAAAATAAAAGATAATTTTGATTCTTCTTAGAAACCTAATCTCTTGAACTGACTCAGATTTTTTCTAAAATGATCTAACATGGCAAAATTGAAAAAATTTGCTCTAATATCTTTTACACACTTTTTAAAAACATGAGGAGATAATTTAAAATATTTTAAATCTTTTCAATTTTCTATAAAACTGTTTAAATCCTAAAAAATAGTGTGTGAATATCGATCGCAATGCGTTCGATATTTTCGAGATATTTAGTAACATCACTTTTTTTTAGGTAGGACATGCAATTAAAAATGTTATGTTATCGGGTAAAAAAATACCCCTTTGCCCCCGTCCCACACATACGTTGCAGACCGTAACGAAACACGATTGAAACCCGAAAGAGCTTTAAATTTTAACTTTATTATAATGAATCATCCTGAAAGCATTAAATATATATATATATATATATATATATATATATATATATATCACTTCGTTACAAATTCATTATTCGAGCAATTTTTTATTTGTTTGGATTCGTCAATCAGCCAATTCACGAATTTCAATTTGTCGTGATGTTTATAATTTAGAGAATTTTATGTTTTGAAAATTTTCTTCTTTGGGAATTTTTCAGGGTCAGAAAATAAAATTGCCGACACATAAAAACTTTCAAATGTTAAAATTCCTGATTCTGAACAATCAAAAGAGGATTAAATTATAAAATAATAAATAGTGTAACATACAATGTTTTTCATCATACACCCGAACTCTAATTTTAGTAATTTTGGAAATTTTATCAATTTTGCTTCCTCATAAAGAAAGCTTTGCAATTGTAACATTTTTCAAAATTAATAATTCATTTGATTCAACCTTCCTCAATTTGAAAATGTCTAATATAATGTTCTAAGCAATTGTCCGGATGTGTGTGCAGATGTCACACTTTTTTGTGAACACGATAACTAGAAAACGGTTGCAGATAAATTGATGAAATTTAGAGGGCTTATTTTCCTCATTAATATCTTGGAACTGACCAAAGGGTTTCTGAAAATATTCATTGCTTTTTTTTAGTACTCAATAATATTTTAAAAATCTGTTTTTATAGTAAAACTTTTTTCATTGACATAATTTAAATTTGATGCGAGAATAGAAAAGACTTTTTGACCATAAATTTTCAAACAGTGTGATTCTGACAATTTTTGTAGAGAAATCATAAACCTGGAAAAGGGATAGGGTGCGACAGAACATTTCCCTTCCCTTTTCCAGCTCGAAAAATTAGCATTTCGAATACAAGATTTAATTTGTCTGATTTGTCTTTTCATGTAACAATTTTTTGTATTATTTTGTAATTTTGTATTTTTTTCAATTTCTATTTTTAAATTGAGAAAAATGAAGACTTTTGTTTATCCATTATTGAAAAAATAACTAATGCTTCCTCTATGAGAAAGCATATACGGGAAGCAAACGGGAACCACAGTGCTCGTGAAATGAGCACCGTATAATTATAAATACAAACAAAGTGGAAACACTGGAGGTCGAATTCACAGCTATTTTAAATTGGAGTAATTTTGTAAATTTTGGTAAGTTTGGAAGTTGCTAGTATACCATTAAGCCATTTCCCTTTCAGGGTAGGCGTGACACTAGCCGACTCGGGTAGTGTTTCTAGGTGGATAGTTTTCTTGTAGTAAAGAACTGCTACAAGTGTGGGCTCACCACACCCACGGTGTGCCAACAGCACGCAGTATTCTCGAATGGTCACCCATCCAAGTACTAACCGCGCCGTATGGCTAGTAAATTCGGAAAATGTGGTAACATTGATAATTTTTGCATTTTTTGCAATTTTAAAATTTTATGAATAATTTGGAAATTTTTATAAATTGGATATTTTTTGAAATTTCAACTATTTTTTGTAATTTTGTAAATTTTAGGAGATACTGGAAATTTCGGATAATTTTTGAAATTTAAGTAATTTTTCAAATTTCTGAATATTTTGGAAACGTTTGTCATTTTGAAATTTTCGTAATCTCATAAATGTTTGGAAATATTGAAAATTTCTGTTAATTTTCACGATTTTGGAATATTTCAAATATTTGTGGTAATTTTGGAAATTTTTTATATTTCAAGTTATTTCTGCACATTCTGGTTACTTTATAATGAACATTTATCATCCATAACATTCTCATTAACTTCATTCAAGCCCCCGTATCTTCTTTCGGGGTGTTTTAAATTGAAGCTATTGCCATATAGAATTGAGAAAAGAAAAAAAGAAAATTTGCTATCGTACAGTTTTCTTTTTTTCATATTAGTGGTTGAAAACAGAAAGATATGAAAATGACGAAAATTGGGGTAAATTTTTGCCAGTCTGTTGATACAATAATTATAATTAGTTCAATTACTCAAATTATTTTTAGCTCAGACTTCAGGTCGACGGGGAATAATGAATATTGTCTTGGAGAAGAAAAAATTCAATTTCTGTTATGACAAATAAAGTATTGTACTTTTCTACAAAATCCAGACAAGATTATAACAATGTCAACAGAAAAAAAAGTTGTTTCTCTCGGAAAGCTAAAGACAAGTCTCTTGACGCTTTTTTCTATTTGCGTTTTTTTTCAAATTCAGAAAAGCATATTATTTTATCAAAAAATAAAAAAATCCTAATGGTTCAATAACCAAATAGTTGAATTTTCATCTAAAAGAGATGAATTTTTGACCACCAATTAAATAATAAAATTATCAGCTCAAGAATTAATTTGGAAACAAACGAATTTTCAACAAAATAGTTACATTTCCAACAAAAGCGATGAATTTTATTTATTATATTAATTTATACTTTATTAAATTATTTTTATATAAACTGAAGAACAAATAAATTTTTTAAATATATATTGTTATTCGAAATTTTTATTCTTTCAATATAACAAATTATTTTCCAGCTGAAATTAAAATTTTGATGCATTTTTTTTTGTGCACATTAAATTTACGTGGTCAACTCTACACATTTAATTCATCACATGAGAATCTGCACATGAAGTCTGCACATTTATTTCACCAAGCGAAAGCGTACACATTAAATAGTAAGTCCAAAAAGTCCAAAAGTCTATTGGAAATTTCAGTAATTTTTGAAATTTTTAGTAAATTCAGAAATTGTGGCACCATTGACATATTTCGACGTTCTTGTAGATTTATAGGAATTTTTCAGTATATGTAAAATCTTCAAAGATCTTTTTGAATTTCCTCAAGAAACCTAGGAAAATTTTATATATATAATTTTATAAACAAAGAAACTCAATATTAAATAAAAACGAAGGTCTCAAAATAATTTTATTTTATTTTATCCTTCTGTTATATTTCTGCATAAATTAATCACCTGGAAAAATAAAAATGTTTGAGAATATTATTTTTATAGTTTTTAATTTATCATTGCAATACGGCCCAGCACATATAAAATGGATTGTTTTTAATGTGAATAATGTGAGGTTGAAAAAATTAACTCAATAAATAAACCTTGTGTTTTTCCACTATTTGGAAGCTTTCAGAGCCTTGCTAATATATCATATGTTTTTGAAGGTCTTGTGACCCACTTTCATGTAATTCATATAGTTTTTAATTTTTCAAAACACCAATTGAAGAAAATTAAATACAAACTTAAGAACAAAAAAAAATTGTAGGGTATCATCGGACTTAGAGTACGAAAATTTGAAATTTCATCATAATTAATTATCTGTAATGACCCCTAAATATTTTTTTCTCTGAAATAATATCAACAGGATTACTTATAAAATATAAAAAAAGTATTCAGTAGAAAATGAATTTTAAAAATATGAATGAAGTAAAAATATTCATACCCGGTGATAGGAAAAGATCTTAAATTTCAAAACACACATTTTTCATATTTCATAGGTTCCTGTCTTAATTTAAAATGTGTTTTTAGCAAAATTATTTCATCTAATTAATTAGAATTCAATGTGAATTCATATGAATTGAGGATTAATTCATAAGAATTTAGGGTAAATTTAATGAAATTCATAAGAATTTCAGTGAATTGAACGAAGTTTAAAAAATCAAAAAATTTTCATTAAATTGTGTAAAATAGAAGTGAAAAAAATAATACTTGTAAAATGCAAGTGGATTTAGAGGAAGATAAGGGAATTAAGAGAAATTCGATGAAATATATAACAACTCACAGTGAACGTTTTTAAAATTCGAGTGAATTGAAAACAATAAAAAAAATATTAATGAAATTTCCGCGAAAGAAAATATTCCAAATATAATAATTCTGGAAATAAAATTCTCGAATATGAATTATTAGAAAATCATTAAATTATAAATCCAAAAATAATAGATAATACATTTATTAAATGAACGTATTTTTTACTTTATGTATTATTCCATATTTGGTTATTTATTTACTTATTTCATTAACAAAAATATTCAATACGGAAACTGTTTGCTGCAGATTCTCTTGATGCAAGGTAATTCAGTCTCGAAGATAACACATTTTTGTGTATAAACACCTCATTTTTGAAAACAACATATTTTTCGAAAACGAAGGTGACATTATTTCTGATGGCCTACTTTCCTCTTTTCGTTATTTTTTATCACAATTGTAATTACTATAATGATTAATATATTAGAAATATATGATATTAATTATCATATTATAATAATATGATAATTATGATATCTATTACAATTTTTTCTCATAATTAGGAATTTTTTGGAAATGTTCAAAAAACTATTTTTCATATTAGCCAAAAAAGATGAATTTTCAATCAAAAATGGAATATTAAAATTTTCAGTTAAAAAAAAAGAATTTCAAACAAGAATGATGAATCTTCAGCTAAGAGAATTAGTTTTTACTGAATAGTAGAATTTTCAAACAAGAAAATTTTTTTTTACTGAAAAGACAAATTTTTAGTAAAGTATACGAATTTTCAGGACGATTAGACGCAGCCTAATTGCTAAACAAACACTTTAATATTTAATTAAAAAATATCAATTCACGACAAAAATTAGACAGACAGATTTCCACTTGATAATTTATTTAAAAACAAAAGAACTTCAAATCAAAGAAATGAAACTTCAGTTAAATTAGTGAATCTTCAGTTGAATTTTTAGCTTGTTGAATTCATGTTTTTGAACGAGAATTAATATCTTCAATTTTAAATTGTACTATTTTGATGCTTTTTTTATGAAAATTAAACTTCTTGTTGTGAATATTATCTTTTTTGCTGGAAATTCAACTATTTTGTCAGAAATTAATTTTTTTTAAGTGCGTACAATTTCATGCGAAATGTTGAACTTTTAACAAATGAATCCAATTTCGAACCAAAATAGATGCACTCTGAATTAAAAATAAAATAGTGGACTTTTGAACCAAAAATAGATGGATTATCTTATCGGTTTTATAAATTCAGTTCGAGTATATTATTTTAAATTAAACAAATGGTATCAAACAATAATTTCTTCAATAAATGGAAAGAAAGCAATGTCACATGAAAAGAAAGTTGAAGAAAATATCTTTTTAATTTAAACATAATTGTTCTCTGGTTGTAAATGCAATGCTTTTTTCAATCCTTTCAATCCTTCAATTTTTAACAAAGAAATTGAATTCTCAACCAACGATGATCTTTTAGTCAATGAAGAAAAATATATTCATTCAAAATGTACAACTTTCAAATAAAAAGAACGAATTTTCTGCAAAATGGTTGAATTCGCAGCTTGAGAATGTGAAAAAATGTTCAAAACAATTTGATAAAAAAATGCTTAAAATTTTTAATTTTAGTTGAAAAACATGTTATTTGGGACGAGTTTAAGGTCTGGTAAATAGAACCTCAATAAGAAAGAATGCGTTTCATACGCGTGTTTTCTATTCATGATGAACCAATTTCAAACGGAGACAAGGTAGTGTCAAAAATTTCAGTATGTAAGTGGCGCAAACTCAGTACCTCGACATCATTAGGAAGAGAAAGAAGTAAAATTACTGTTTCTATTAACATTCTCACTCTCCGATTTTTTTTGTGATTTTTGAATTACGTCCCGGATGAAGTTCGTTATCCTGTCTTTGGTGGCAATTTCTGTCGGTGAGTGTGAGTGAAGAAATTAAATTAATGAAAACAAATCCTTTTTTTGGGGTCTTTCACAGGTTGTAATAGACGTTTTTCTGACATCAATGATTCGTATGTAAAATAAATTTGTGTATGGTTCAAATATTAATTCACAGTAAATTCCAGAGAAATTATTCATCTTAAGATGGATAAAAACGCTGCAAGCAATTGAAAACTTCAATTATCCGAAGTCAGATAATTTTTATCAAGAAGCAGATCAAAATTATCCGTCGTCGGATAATTGTAGTTGTCAATTGTTTGCAACGTTTTTATCCAAGTTCAGATAAATAATATCCCTGGGATTTACTGTGCTGCTGCAAGATTATCAAAAATTCTATGTAAAATTTGTTTTTTTTTGTTTGTTGAAATGTCAACTTTACAAGTTTATGACTAGAATTTCAGCTGCTCTATTTTAAGTTTGAAAATTTATCTCATTTAATAAAAAACTTACCTTTTTTGGTTGGGTTTCATTCTTCGTTTCAGTTCTGTCCCCACTACTACGTGAATGAAAGTTGAACTACTGTATTTTTTGCCTAAGGATTCATCGTTTCAGTTGAAAATTCATTCAACTATTTTGTGGAAAAAGTGTTGTATTTTTGGTTTAAAACTGGCTTTCTTTAGGTTAAAAATTGAGTTTCTAACTAAAAAAGTACTCCATTTTCGGTTGAAAATCTATCTTTGTGGCCACAAATTTATTTCTTTGTTTGGATATTTAGCTACGTTTTCGAAAATTCGTTTATTATTGATATATGGAAATAAAGTTTTTAACTAAAAACTTATGATTAAAAATTTAACTGTATTATTTTAAAATTCAACCATTTGTTCCAAAATGTATGTATTTTGTGGAAAATTTGTGTTTTAGCCATAAAATTGACATTCTCGTTGAAAATTGAGCTTTTTACATTCTCATAATAATGAGAAGGTCTTGATTTTATGTGAAAAATGACTTTCGTGGATTCCATCAAATGTTGACGTTTTGAGGCCCCCTAAGTCAGAAAAAATAGTTTTTATGCTGGTGTCTGTCTGTCTGTCGTTGTCATTTTAATCTGTAAACGTGGTAACTTTCAAAGAAATTATCTGATTGGACTACCCCTTGGTATACTGTTTCAAGGCCTATAAATAGAGGACGAGTTCGTTAACCAGCCATTTTCGCCAACAGTTCTGATACTATCCATCGAAAATGTTTTTTAAAAAATCAAAAATTTCATTTCCCAGAAAAACTGTACATTTTTTGTAAGATGGAATAATAATTTAAAAAGTTATTCATCTCGAGAAGATCTATCAATTTATCAGGAAAAGATTTTTTATAACAAGTATGGTTTTTGTTTTATTCGTAAAGAATATTATTAAAATAAGTAATTCTGATTTCGGGAAAAACCATGCAAGACACGAAGAAATGCTAACTTACGAAATGGTTCATCTGAAAAAATATAGAAATTTGGTTCAGACTATATTTAAAAAAAAATAGTTATTGTTTTAATTATAAAAAATGTTATTGAAAATTAAAAAATCCATTTTCAATTTAAACTATGCAAGAACAAAAATAGGTAAAAAGGAAATCTTTTTATTTATCTAAAACAAATTTGTTTATATACACTTTGTACAATGAATACAAAAAAAAATTATGGTGAAATAAAGAACAAATAATAAAATAACTTTGCTTTATTTTGTTCTGTCCAATTCAGAAGTTGCGAACAGAGGAACAATACTTACAAACAATCACGTTTTGTAAATATTCTAAAAAAACATGAAGGGAAACTTACAGTTTTCAATTCTTAAGATTTGAAAGGCTGCGTACTCCAGTTTTGTTTTGCTGATGTCATAAGTTGATCTTCTAAATTATATCTACAAATTTGCTTTGATCCATTTTCTTATAGGACGTGTAGTTTTTGATTTAATCGTGAAAAATAACATTAAAAATGAACAAGTTAAATTTTTGTAAAAACGACTAGAGATTAATGGCAAATAAGGAACGGCTATCAAAGTAATCATGAAGAATAAAATTTGTACTTTATTTTGCTATATCTGAATGAGCAGTTCGGAACCGACATACATATATTAATATAGTATACATTTTATATATTAAAGTTGAACATAATATAGAAAAATTTGCATATTGGACAAATTTTATTTGAGTGCGAAGCACCAGATGCGTGATGAGAATGTGTTCGTTAAAGCCGCAGGAGCTTTAACAAAAGAGAATTCACAATCAAAAAAGTACTACTGTCGATAATTTCACATTTAGTTCAGATAATATGTAATATAATAGAATGTTGTTTGTACATATATATACATGTTGTCACTTACATGTTGCATTTTCATTGACAATGTGACGCAAAAGCACAAATCATTTCAATAATTATTTTAAAATGTATCATATATATGTTCCAAAAACGACTTGGATACTTTGTTTCTCCCCTTTTCAGATAGTTGAAAAAAATCTTTCTGATTGTATGATTTATTAGAAACATACGAAAATATCCGATGAAGTAATGGAATTTCCATCTCCATTTTAAATCACATACAAATTTAGACATTTTTATCTGAAGAACGTAACATATGGTCGTTGCGAAGCGCGACGATCGCAATAGCGAGCACACGAAGAGCGAAAACGTAAAGGAACCGCGCTTAAAGCGTCAGGCAGATTTTTACATTCTCATTCTAATGAGAAGGTATTGGTTTTATGTAAAATTTGACATAGTCGGTTTTCATCAAATCTCCACGTTTTGAGACCTCCTGAGTCAGAAAAAACGATTTTTACGAAGGTGTCTGTCTGTCTGTAGTCTGTCTGTCTGTCTGTCTGTAGCCACGATAACTTTCGAAAAAATGATCAGATTTGATTGAGCTTTGGCACACTTTTTTATGGCCGAAAAATAGAGAACGAGTTCGTTAACCAGCTATTTTGGATGAAAATCCAAAAAGTGAGCACATTTTGAAAATTTTTGAGACCACTTTTTTTGAAGATTTGAAAATTCTATGTACGGTTATCAGTAGTACGCAAAATGACGAACAAAATATTCTTATGACTTTTTGTGATAAAAAAAAAATTACTGGAGTTATAGCATTTTCAAAATTCCAAAAAACAAACTTAAATGAACATTTTAAGCCGAAAAACGCACGATATGAAAAAAAGTCAAGAGGAGAAAAACGTTGATTCCTGAACACCCTATAATATTTTTGTAACAACTTTTTGAATTTTTTGACAAATAAAAAATTCAAATTTTGATCGCACAAAAAATTAATGAAAAATCAAAAAAGCCATTTTGCTGTCAAACTATGCAAGATACCAGAAAAGATCATCTTACCAAAATTGTGCACCTAAAAAAGATCTACAAATTTCTTATCATTCACTTTTTGATATGACGCGTAGTTTTTGCTTTATTCGTAAAAAACAGCATTGAAAATAGAAAAATCAAATTTTCAGACGAATATTACCAGCTACGAAAAAATGACTGAAACAAAATTTGTTCATCCAAGGAAGAGGTACAAATTTATTGTGACTCATGTTTCGATAGGATGCGTGGTTTTTGCTTTATTCGCGAAAATAACATTGACAGTAAAAAAAATCAAATTTTTGAAAAAACAATGCAAGGTACGAAAACATATAAATGAACAAAAATTGTGCATTCAAAAAAGACTTACAAACCCGTAATCAATTTTTGTGGTAAGAATATATTCAAAATGAAAAAATTAACTTTTTTGATAAACGGCACAGGCTAAAATAAAATGTTAACTAATAAAATTTGTCGCCTGAATTATATCATTACGTTTCATTTGAAATCAAATACAAATTTAGTAATTTGTATATGAAGAACATATAATACGAAGCACAAAGTGCGCGCTCAGTGTATTTACCAAATCGCACGCCG
>CAKNYM010042749.1:46706-59358 GCA_932195095.1 Andricus curvator
GCGCGAGATAAATATATGATCGAGCGCGAAGCGCGAGATCCAACAGTCGCGCGCCCTAGGCGCGCTGAAACTTGCGAGCGAAGCGAGCCGCGCGCGAAGCGCGCCATGAGAATGTGCCCGCGAAGCGGGCAGATTTTTTAGTTTAAAATTCAACTAATTGATTGAAAATTAATTTATTTTGTTGAAAATCAGCCCTTTTGGTAGCAAATTATTCATCTTCGATAAACCTTCACATTCTTGTCTCAAAATCTAACTAGGTTTTTCGAAAATTCCATCTTTTTTGTTTGCAAATTAATTCTTTCAAATGAAAATGTAACGGTTTCATTTTTGGTTCAAAATATATCTTTATTATTCGAAAATTCCACTTTTACTTGAACCGATCAAAGTTCTGCTGTATTTTCCTTCAAGTTGTAAGATATTGAAGTTTGTTTTTAACTGAAAATTTTACCTACGCAAGATTTCTTATTTTTTCCCCCAATCCCTCATGAAAAATGGTATAATTTTACCAAATTCCTCACATCACAAATCCTCTCACATAATTCATGGATGATCCTAAAGTCAAAAGCATCTTTCTTAATGGAGTATCAAACCCTTCTATTTGCTAATATAATTTTTTTTTAATTTTCAGGATACTCAGAAGGCGATGGTTCTGTGCAGACCCCGCAAGTCACTGATGTTTCGAAGTTAGATTTGAAAGCACTTTTTAATATAGATCAGTGTGAGGTGGTGGCACCATGTGATAAAGGACCTGATTTGACAGAGCAAACTTAGCTTTATGGTGAGCTTGAAGCGGCAAAAAAGCAGTACCAATTTCAATCGAAACATTGAAACAGAAAGCACAAGCTTTTGTCCAAGCATTGCTACCATGCGGAAAGATGAATCAAGTGACGGACAAAGTAACTTTCTATATAGACCAGTAAGTTTGTTTAATTTTTTATATAAAATTGCACACTACTTTCTGGGATGAAGTCTTCCCCCTTCCCACACTTCTATTCCATCCCTCACTTTTCACTCCTCTTCTGCTTTCCCGTACCACTCACTACTGCCTCTTATCTACACTCAGAAAAATGTTTGTTTGAATCAAACAACAAAATTTGTTTAAATTCATATCATTGAAAGAAACAAATTTTTTACTTAAATTAAAAAAAGGTTTATTTAATTTTAAGAAATGGAAAATATTTGCCTCATTGATTTAAACAAATAATTTGTTTAGTACAATTTGTTTGATTTAAACAAAAAATTGGCTTTTATTAAACAATGCATTTGTTTGAAATTTGTTTATTTGAATTCATAAAAATATTTATTTGATTCAAACAAAAAATATAATGCAAAGAAGTGCTACAAAATGCCCCTAGGCGTGCTAAGGTGCTGCCGGCAGGTTTCCCTGCGGTACTAACCTAAAATCTAAATTGATTTATCCTTTGATTGATTTAATGGCATTGTTCTTTTTTCAATGTTGTATGACCGTTATAACGGTTCTGATTTACTGGAAAACTTAAAATTAATTGTAAAATGGACGCAATATCTCGAGAGTTGGAACTACTTGAATTTTGGGGCTTTACCTGGGATATAGTTGAAGATTTCGCAGGCGAGTAAGTCTTTTTAATTTCTAACCTCCTTTCTTTATAAAGATGATTTATGAAATCGATAATGTTTTTTATAAATTGTAATTATCGCTGTATACTTAAAGGGAGGAACACTTATGTTCAATTCAATTGTCTGACTCTGGTTCATTTCTAATTATTCTATTTTAAAACTTTTTAATTCAGAAATGACAAGCACAATTAGTAATTAAACAGGAGTAAACTTTCGGATTGAATAAGTGTTCCTTCTTTTACATATATAACGATAATTATGATTGAAAAAAAACATATTATCGAGCTTATAAATCATTTTCATAAAGAATGCTCAATTTTGAGGTTAAGTGTAAAAAGAAAAAGATTTACTTCACTTGAACAAAATCTATAATTAATTTAAAAAAATATATATTCAATGTAAACAAAAACTTTACTTAACTTAAGCAAGAGATTTATTTAAACTAACCAAAAATTTGTTCGAATCAAAGAAATAAGGACAAACAACAAATTTCTTTGAATCAAACAAACATTTGTTTGACCCTATATCGAAGAAATAATTTGTTTGATTCAAACAAAATTTGTTTGATTCAAACAAACATTTTTCTCAGTGTACTGACCCGTCCTCAATACCCCTACCACGCCTTTCATACTCCCCTAATCACAAATTCATTTGCATACTTTCTTCTGCTTCCTCGCATATTCTCCCACACCCCACTCACATTTCATACTTCCCCTCCCTAACTCTCCTCTACCCAGCCGTATTTTGCCCTTCCCTCTCTCCTACTGTCCTTCCCATACCATCCCTACTTAAGGTGTTCGCACAAGAAAATCCGTTGCAGTGGGCTGGTAAAGTCTCACGAACGTGCCGTCCGCGCACGAACACATGACGCCAACCAATCACGTGCAACCTGCCGTGCTGCGACGGTCCGTGGCAGCACTTACTGAAGTGCGTTGCGAACTAGTTTAAGTAGCGAGGTACTTGCGTGCGTCACCGCTCGGAAGGCACTGCAAAGGATTTTCTTGTGCGAACACCTTAATCATGCCCTACTCCCTTTCCCCCACGTACGTCCGACCAGCTCTCCCATCCAAGACTGTCTCTCCCCTAACTTTCCCTCCGTCTATTCCTCACTTGCTCGCCTATCTCATACTTTCGTACCACAACAGTCTTTTACATATCCTCTGACTTGCCTCCACCTTACTTACACTCCCCTCTCCTATCGCGCCATCCTACTAACCCTACTACTCAATAAAAATTTCTATTGGAACGAAGAACTTTTTTTCGACCAAAGAAAATTCTTTCAATGAACAGTTAATTTTGAAAATTTGGGTAATTTTGGAAATTTTAGTAACTATGCAAATTTCCGTAATTTTGGAAATTTTGATTGAATGTGAAAATCGTAGTAACACTGATAACTTTGGACATTACTGTATATTTTTGGAAATTTTAGTAATTTTGCAAATTTTGATAAGTGAAAATTTTTTTTAATTTCGGAAACTTTTGAAAATACGGAAAATTTTTGGTATTCTTGGACATTTTGGGAATTTTTGTAATTTTTGAAATTTCATCCAGTATTTTTTGAAATATCTGAACATTTTTTAAATATCGATAATATAGCAAACTTTTATATATCTAAAATATTCGAAGATATTTTTGAATTTTCTCAAGAACGATCAGGGAATTAAGAAAATGTCGATGAAATACATAACAATTCACTGTGCTTTTTTCAAAATTCAATTGAGTTGAATTTCTGGAATTTCCTAGTGTCGTGGATTTTATAATGTCGACATATTCTGTTTTGAATATTTTCTTTTTCGGGGATTTTACAGAGCCAAAATTTTATTCTTCAGGATTTTTCAGTCGTTACATAAAACTAATAATTAGTCCAAAAATAATAAACAATACATTTATTAGATGAATGCATTTTTCACTTATTGTATTAGTCCATATTTGATTATTTATTTATTTCATTAACAAAAATATTCAATACGGAAACTGTTTGCTCCAGATTCTCTTGATGCAAGGTAATTCATTCTCGACGACAAAACATTTTCGTGTATAAAGACCACATTTTTGAAAACAACATATTTTTCAACAACTTTTTTTTATTATTGAGATGAAATTTCTACTTTTTGTGTATTTTTTGTACATCGCTATTATAAAAAAGCTTGTTCAAATTCTAAATGAATGGTACAATATTCAAAGACAAGAATGAATAATCGTTATTAAAAAAAAAACCTTGCGTTTGAAGTTTTTTTTTTCAAATATATAGCAATCGATTGGAAACCATTATATGCCATTTAAAATTATGTCATTGCAATATTTTTAATGTTTCTTATCCTAGGTCGAAAAAGAATCACTTTTTGACTGCAAATCAAAAATTAATCACGGTCATCGAAATTAAAAGATTCGAACTCTTGAAAATAAATTTTTTTTTCATTTAAAGTTATAAAAACTGAACCGCAAATTAAAACACTTGAAGTGGCATACTTTTGAATTCTTAACTTTTTAAATTAAAGCTTTAAAAAATGTTAATTTAAATGCTCAGTAATATAAAAAGAAAGCTTTAAAAACTTTTCAAGTGTGAATTTTTTAACTAAAAGCCTTCAAACTGCAGAATTTCAATTTTTAACTTTTATACATTGTAAAGCTAAAAAAAATATATATATAAGAAATCCAGGCGAATTAAAGGATGAAGAAAAAAATGTATAAATTTTCCAAGTTATGTCATTTGAAGCAATTTAACGTTAGAAACGTTAATTTATACATTGGAATTTGTTTTGATATCTTTTTAAATATTTGCTTAAAAAATTGTTCGAAAAAATTATTTGAAAATTTTCCAAAAATATAATTATAATTTCATTGTCTTGGCACTCGAACATTCCCAAAAATATTTGGAAAATCTTGCAAGAGTAAAAAATTACCTTAAAATCATCCAGATTCTTTTTTCAAAATTTTGCGAATCTGATTATATATTCTTTTAAAATTAATTAAAAAAAAATTATTGTTACTTTTTCTAGAAATTTTAATACAAACATTTTTTATTCATTAAAACCTCTCAAAATGCCTAAAAACTTATAAATTTTGTGTTCGACATCTTCAAAAATCTATACTGTATTTTAAATGTTTTCAAATCTTTTCAGATTTTATATCAGTTTGTAATGTTTTTAAACCTTCTAAATATATTTTAACCTCAATCGATTATTTTCCAAATTTTTTATTGTTCAATTGTTATTTTTGATTCCAAAATTTTTTCAAATCATTTCCAATATTCTCTTAAAATTAATTTTTCAAAATAAAAAATCATTTTAAATTTTCCCTGCAAAGTTAATAATTTTTTTATTGTTTCAAAATCTTTAAAGATCAATAAAAAGCTTTCAAATTTTATTTCGAAATCTTCAAAAATCTAAATTCAGTTTTTTATTTTTCGAAATCTTTTCCAGTTTTAAATTAAGTTTGGATCTTGTCAAAACCGAGCACAAAACTGGTAAGTATCTCTTAAACTAACTTAAATTTTTTCCAAATTGGTAATTGTTCAATTGTTATTCATGCATCAAAATTGAATAATTTCACTTACATATTAAAATTTTATCGAGTGGAACATTTAAAATTGTAACTTAAAAAGTTTTAATTTAACACTCTGAAATATTAACGATTCAAGGCTTTCTATATTAAATAATTCAGTTTACAATTGTTTAGTTTTTAATATTTGATTTGAAATTGCTCAATTTGAATGAAAAGTAAAATATTGTTAAAATTTCGAAGAAAAAAGTCTTACTTAATAAATAGATTTTTTAAATCAAATGGGTTAAAAATTTAATATTTCAGCTTGAAACAATACTTGAATAGGATTTGCAATTGAATAAGAGCGTTCAATTTTTCAAATTATTTTTAAATTAAGTATAGTTTATAAAGTTTCAATCGGACGTTTCAATTTGTTTAACTACGAAGGCTTGCAAATTGAAAAATTGAATCGTGCTATAAAGTCAATTGTTGTTCAATTTTCAATAATCGAACTACAGTTCAGTGTGATTGATTATAATAAATAGCAAAAGTTCTTGGTAAAAATATAAAACATAATTTTAAGTTCAGTTTTTAAATATTTTAACTTTAAAAATATAATAGACTCTTTTTAAATAAAAAAAATGTTTTTTATGATGAAGTATTGTCTAGAAATGAATTAAACAATATTTTGATGAAACACTGAATGCCTTTCTAATATATTTTTTAGTCATACAAATATTGAAATTACTGACAAGAAAAGAAGTGTTATCAGTTTGATTTTGAATTTATATAAATATAATTTTTATAAGATTCTTCAGAAAATTAAAAAAGATTTTTTAATACTTCAGACGTGTCAAAAAAGACCTAATAGATCTTAAAGACATTGTTTTATTTTACAGGATCTTACAAAGTATTAGGAAAAATTGCCTTAAAATATTCTAAATTCTCCCAAAAATTTAAAGAAAATTTTTTTATTTTCTTGAAACCTTTCAAAGTTATTTTAAAGCTTCTAAAGTTTTTGTTTAAAATCTTTAAAAATCTACATTTTGTGAAATTTTTCAAAGTTTAAAATATTCTACACTACTTTTCGAAATTTTAAGATATCGTTTGAAATATTTTGAAATCTTTTTTAATTTTTTGTTTAAACTTTATTTTTCAAAATGAAAAATCATTTAAAATTCCCCCAAGAATGTAAAGAAAATTTCTTTTTGTTATCTTTTCAGAATATCCAAAGCTTCTAATCTTTGAAAATTGTTCAAATTTTTTCTGAATTTCTTTTGATTTCTGCAAAATTAAGTAAATTTTGCCTTAAAATAATTCGGATTCTTCTTTAAAAATTTTAGAAAATCTTTGAAATGTTTTGAAATCTTTTTAAAGGTTTGCTTTAAATTAATATTTAAAAATAAAAGATCATTTCAATTCTTCTTAGAAACCTAATCTCTTAAACATACGCAGATTTTTTCTAAAATCATCTAATGTGTCAAAATTGAAAAATTTTGCTTTAAAATCTTTTACACTCTTTTTAAAAACTTGAGGAAATAATTCAAAATATTTTATAATCTTTTTAATTTGCTCTTAGAATTCATTAAAAAAAAATAATTTGAAATCTTAAAAAAATTAATCTCCTCAAATCTTTCAAAATTATTGAAAAGCTTCTAAATTTTTTTCTCAATTTTTTCGAAGTAAGTTTTTGCCCGTAATTTCCCAATTATGATTTCCCAATACTAAACAACTATTTACCATTAAAATTTTCTCGTTTCCGATCACAATGTGTTCGATATTTTCGAGATATTTCGTAACGTTACTTTTTTTAGATAGGACATGCAATTAAGAATGTTATTTTTCTTATAATGAATCATCCTGAAAGCATTAAATATTTATATGTCACTTCGTTCTACATTCATTATTGGAGCAATTTTTTATTTCTTTGGATTCGTGAATCAGCCAATTCACGAATTTGGAATTTTTCAGGGCCAGGAATTAGTAAAGTTAATAATTGATTAAACTAATTAAATTACCGAGAAAGCGTCTATGCAAAAAATAAAATTTCCGCCATTATAAAATTTTAGAATTGCAAAATTCAAGAAACATAAAATTTTCCTAAGTTGATCATATTTCCTAATTGAAAAGTTCCCGATAATAAATCATTTCGGAAATAAAATTGCCAAAACAAAAAAAATTTCAAATGATAAAATTCCTGATTCTAAACAATTAAAAGAGTATTAAATTATAAAATGATAAATAATATAGCATACGATGTCAATTTAAAAATGTCTCATACAATGTTCTAAGCAATTGTCCGGATGTGTGTATGTGTGTGTGTGAGTGTGTGAGTGTGCCTGGAGATGTAACATTTTTTTGTGAACACGATAACTTGAAAACGGTTGCAGATAAAGTGATGAAATCTGGAGGGGTCATTTTCACCAATAATATCTGGAAACTGAGCAAAGGATTTCTAAAAATATTCATTGCTTTTTTTTAACACGCAATAATATTTTTAAAATCGGTTTTTTATAGTTAAACTTTTTTCATTCTTCTAATTTAAAGTTGATGCGAGAATATAGAAAAGATGTGTTGATTCGAGTCGAATCGATTGACCTATAACGTTCATACCTTCTACTAAAGATTGAGGGAGTTATGCTCATTTATTATATTTGAATCATCTGTTTCAAACAGAAAAGTTTAAAATTCATCGACATATTTCAAAGTTAATGCATGAATAGAAAAGACTTTTTGATCATAAATTTTCAAATAGAGTAATTCTGACAATTTTTGTAAAGAAATCATAAAGCTGGAAAAGGAATAGGGTGCGTCAGAACTCTTTCCTTCCCTTTTCCAGCTCGAAAAATTATAATTTCGAATACAAAATTAGATTTGTCTGATTTGTCTTTGTATTACAAATTTTTCTGTATTATTTTGTAATTTTGAATTTTTGGTAAATTTCTACACTGTAAAAAAAGCTTCGGTGATATTTACAATCAGCTAGTAATTATACGTGCAATGTATTTTTAAATTACAGTGTATAAACTGATTAATTTACGATACTACAGTACTTATTTGCAATCTAGTGTGATTTTACTTCAGGTAACAATGTGAAAATAGAACGAAGGTTGTTCTATTTGCAGTCGACTATAAAATTACTACGTCTGATGATGGAAATTATTTGATCGGCGTGGGACATAGTAAGTTTACGTAAGGTGATAAATTTACTTGGGACTTTAAGTCTACGAAAGTGTATGTAAATTTTGACGATGTGTGCTTTTCTATGGAGAGGGAGTAAGTCCGCACGGACCAACGCCGCAGAATTATGTGCAGGACGTAAATTTGGACCATTCGGGACTAGCGAGTGTAATTTGTGCCAAACGATGAGTTCCGGAGACGCCCGAACGGCCTCTTACCAATGGGTGCGCATTTAGTTCATTTGCATTCTTGTTTATGTTGTTTTGCATGTTATGTAGCTTTGATTTATAAATTTTGAGACTGTCAAGTGGTTACATTCCATTTTCTCCCTTAAATACAGGAAATAGCTCTAAAATATTTTCACCTCTGTGAACAGTTGTGAATAGTAGCAAGCTGACTACAGGTTAGAGAAAACCTGCAAATCAGAGTAAAGTCAGGGAAATTTGTCAATCAGGAATTATTATGAATAAGTCAAAAATAAAAAAAAATATTGAAATTTGAATAAACGAAAAGTTTTTGGCGAACTAAACCTCGAAATATCTTTTCGATTATAAAAGCTGAACACAAAATCCAACGAGATTTCGGACAGTGGCTCATCTGATAATTGTTGTGATGATTTACGACCCGTACGTAATTTCACGGTCGAGGACGGAAAGTTTACGTCCTGCATGTAATTCTTTACGGCGGACGCAGGTTGAGAAAAAAACAATGTATTTTTACAGAATTCTGCTTATTTACTATGTGCCACACCGATGGAGTTATTTCCATCGTCGCAGGATGTAAATTCACATCAACTTTTTTTACAGTGTACCTCTAAATTTAGCAAAATGAAGACTTTGGTATTCAGATAGAGGCAGAAGTGTGATCCAAAAAAGCAAAGGGCTCATGGTATCACCCGGAAAGACGCCCTTCTGGAAGTTGACGTTGTTCGTTGTCACACGATAATTTCTAGATGAGATAGTGCTAAGTGTATGAGAGGTTGAATCGAAAGCTTTTCGGTAGTAATTCTGTACAAATCTTATACAGTGTGTTAAAACAAGTTATTGGCCTGTAATTCTCTGGGTTGGACGAATTGCCTTTTTTCGGCAGGAGTATAGTGCGCCCCAACACCAGCCACTGCGGAATGGGCGTCTCCGACTTTATATATGAGGTGAATATGCGGGCCAAATGTTGGTGTGCAAAAGTAAACTTTTCCCACCAGAAGTTCTTGATACAATCTGGTCTAGCAGCGGAAAAATTCTTCGTGCCTCTTAGTGCTTTCTTCACCTCTTCGGCAGTGATTGGTGGACATTCCTCCTCATATTTTATGAGTTTGTCGCAAATTTCTTCAAGCGGAAGACATTGTCAGTATCTTCTTTCAACTTTGGTGTTTTCGAGATCTTGTATACCTCTCTCCAAAAAGTCTCTATCTCCTTGGGTTTGGATGGATTTTTTACAGAAACGGGGAGAGCGCTGAAGAGGCGCGATGGGTCAGCGAGAAACTGTTGATTCTCCCTGATCCATCTCTCCCTCTTCTGTATTCTCTTCCTTGCGTCAGATAACAGTCGTATTTTGTCAACAATATGTTGCTTGATTTTCAGTAGCTTTGACTTGTTCAGTGTGTCATTTAAGATCCTTAGTTCTTGAGCGAAATTTCGAACCCTTTCCGTGAACGGTCTACTAGATGTTATGTAGTCAATCACACATTGAACAAGGGACGCATTCTGTCTTGCCCATCCAATCTTCTTGTTCAGTTGATGCAAGCGTCTTTTGGTCTGTTAATCTATCGTCGGTTTTAGCCTTCGATTTGAATCAGCCAAAGCTCTCGCAGCACCATAAACTGAGCAATTGATGGTCCAGAGGTCCGACTTTTGCGAGATATCTCCACAAAGGGAGGCATCCATTTTAGCCAGATCTTGGGGCTTAGGAGGAACTTGCATGTTATGGTTCCTCCTTGTCCTGAAATCGCGATCATCTCTCAGAAGCTGCTTGCTTTCCGCGGTTGGTCTCAATGTCGCTTCCTCATCTTCGTCTGCAGCTTGATCAAAGACCGGTTGGGGAAGCGCTCCGCGTACATATCCATTTTTCCGGATGTTGTCGGCTTGATTTCGCAAAGACTGATGCGAAATGTGCTGAAGCTCTTGGTGTTTCTGGCACCACAGAGAGTGCATACGCGCCATAAAGCCTCGGTGAACAGGGATAATGCTGGCATCGTAGCAGTCTAGCAAGTCATTCTTGAGTTGATCCGTCCACTGAATTTGGGCGTTTCGCCGGTTCGTCGTCGTGTTTCCATCTAAATTATTTTCATAGGTGAGAAGTTGTAGGCTTCGGAAGCTAAGATCATGGTTCCTTAAAGCAACCAAACCCGACCCAACTGGAACGTGTACGTCATCCGCTTCTGCTCCTTTTGTCCTAGAAGGTAAGCAAGAGCAGGAAATTTACGCGAGATAACATCGGGCAACACTGTTCCTTGGAGTCAGGTCTCCAGCCGCGGATGATCTTACGCGGCAGACGGGACAGTTGGAGATGAAGGTTTCACCTCTGGATACTTTTTTAAAACTACCAATTTGTGTAGAATGTTATGAAAAACAGTGTTGATGGACCAGATGAAGTGATCCCAGAAGAACAGCCTTTTGCATCCGGTTCGCGATGAAATGAGTCTTACGCTGGCAAGCCGGAATCTTGTTGATTTGTCTGATAAAAGAAGCTTTCATACCTCCAAGACAGCCGATTATGAGAACTACAAGATGGACTTTGAAGCCTTGGTAGAGCCTGCTCAGCTCGAAAATAAGTGCTTGATATTTCGCCCGTTTTTCTTCCTCCTTTGCCCTGATATTACCATCGACTGGTGCCGAGACTTCAAAGACGTGAATGATCTTGTTCTTCAGATCTTGGAGGACAATATCAGGCTTCGTAGCACTGATACGTTGGGTGGTGAAGAATAAGAAATTCCAGTAGATCTTACACTGATCATTCTCCACAACGGACTAGAGTTCCCCCTGGGCGTATGGCAAGACGGGCAATAGATGAACACCATAGAAGTGCCTATGATGGTTATATAACACTTTCAGAGCCGCATTGTGTCTCTCTATGTACCCGTAGTGTGCATATTTTGAACATCCACTGAGAACATGTCCAAGTGTTTCTGGCTCTTGCTTGCACGCTCGGCAGTTGGTATCGCCTACATGTACAGGGTGCGATTGAAAAGTATAGAGACTTTTGTTGTAACAACAATTTTATTAAATCTTCTTGCAAATAAACTTAATATTCTTCGAAGGAGGTTCCTTGGGCTTCGATGCACCGGCGATAGCGGTCGTTCCACTGCTCATAGTACTTATTAAACGCGTCTTTTGGTATGGCTTTCAGCTCGTCGGTTACCTTTTTTTGAATGTCCTCAATCGGCTGGAATCGCCTTCCCTTTAGCTTTTTTTTTGATGAGCGGAAACAAAGAGAAGTGCGGGGGAGACACTTTTGAGCTGTAGGGGGGGGGAGCACTGCGATGCCATTTTTGGCCACGTAAGAGGTGCAGATGAACGCTGTGTGCGCAGGTGCGTTGTCATGGTGAAGCGCCCACTCGCCAACAAGCCTTGTGCCAAAAGTGAATTCGTGCTCTGGACAAAACTTCATCTCCATCAGCTTGCTTAAGAAGGTCATGGGTCTCAGTGAGAGTCTTGTCGAGTTTAACGCAAAATTTGATTGCGTCTAGCTGCTCTAACGATCGTAACATTTTCGGAACTCGGAAAACCTAACCAAGCGCCAAAACAGCCTTCACGCGCAGGACGATGCTAACTCAAATGCTGTTGCCAGCGAACTGCGGAGTGTCGCATTTGAAAGGGTAAGCTACAACGCACAGTTTCCCCCACCTCCTGCTTTTTTTGGACGCCTTGAAATCGTGGCAGGACAAAAGTCTCGATACTTTCCAATCGCACCCTGTATATTCATTATGCGCTCGCGGTAAACTAAGGTGTCTATAACGCCGTCTTGACAGGCAAAAAGAAATCCCTCAGTCTCCGATTTTGATCCAGCAGACTTGAGAAACATGTTGGACAGACCCATGAAGAGCTCTTCTCTACGTATAATGGCGTAGAATTTACCATGAAGGGGCTTGTCAGCATGTTCTCTTAGTAGAAGCGTATGTGCTGCTTCCTGCCATGTGCAGTGTCGCTGGAATCAAATGGGAGGCCAAGCTTCTCTGCGGCCCTATCTGCGGCACGGTATAGAATCGCTGCAACATTGACGACTTCATGTTGATGTACGAGTAATCTGTACTATTTAGAACTGAGCAGGCTGTAGCCAGAACCGTTCTGCGATGAATACACGGTCAAGTTGCTTCAATTCATCGACGTTCCATTTTACTGCACCAAACAACTACGTAGCGCGTCCTCAGGTTGCGGATAGAGGAACGGCCCGTAAG
>CAKNYM010042750.1:0-14916 GCA_932195095.1 Andricus curvator
CCGCTTGTCAAGAAAGGGGAGGGTAAGAAGGTAGAAGAGTACAGAGGAATCACTCTCATGCCAGTGGGTTCTAAAATATACGCAGAAATTCTAAGAAAAAGGTTAGAGAATCAGATAGAAGAGAAACAAAGTATTCCACACAATCAGACGGGATTCAGAAAAGGGATGGGGGCAATAGATAACATTTACGTACTCAAATACTTGTTTAACAGAAACTTAGGGAGAAAAAGAGGGAAATTAGTCGCCTTGTTCATAGATTTTAAAGCAGCTTTTGACTCAGTGAATAGAAAAGTGCTATGGCAGGCAATGAAAGAGAGGGGAATAGAGGAAGGGTTGGTGGACAGGATAAAGGAAATTTTCACTGAAACCAGGATTAGGGTGAAGATAGGGGGGAATAAGGGGGAGGTTTTCTGGACAGGAAGAGGTCTAAGGCAAGGGTGCCCGTTGAGTCCGCTACTATTTAATATGCTGCTGGCAGACTTAGAGGAGAAGCTAAAGGAGAAAGGGAAAGGGGGGACGATTTTGGGTAATAGCAAACTATATTCTCTAGCATACGCGGACGGCGTAGTTCTATTAGCAGACGATGAGAAGGGGATGAACCTAATGATAAGAATTTTCGAAGAGTATGTGGGAACAAAAGAACTGATGGTGAACGTAGGGAAGACCAAGGTGATGTGCTTCAGAAATATAAAGACCAAAATAGGTTACGTTTGGAAGATGAACGGACAAACAGTGGAAAGTGTGGAGGAGTTCTGTTACTTAGGTTTTTGGTTTGAGGCAGGAGGGGGAAATGAGGTGCAGGTGAGGAAAAGAATCGAATGTGCGAGTAAAGTAATGGGCCAAGTATGGGGTATAGGAAAAAGAAGGTTCAATGACGATTGGAGAATAAGGGTTTGGTTGTTTGATGCGTTGGTTTGGGCGGTGTTGTGTTATGAAGTGGAGGTCTGGGGATGGAAGGAATATAGGAAAGTGGAAAGCATGCATGAGAGATTTCTGAGATGGGTAATGGGGGTTAGTTGGAGTTGCCCAGGATACATGTTAGGGAAAGAACTAGGAAGGGAAAAAATGGTAACTAGACAAATTAAGAGAGCCTGGAAGTTTGAACAATGCGTATATGGCAAGACAATGGAGAACGTACGATTTACGTTAACGTAAAACTCGTGACAAAGTGGGAGGGCAGATATGGAGCAGAAGCCCTCATAACAAAGCCCAACTTCCATAGCCGCGCAATCTTTAATGAAGATCACGTTGCAATAGAATTGATTAAAACACAGGTCCTGTTCAATAAACCAATCTATGTTGGGCTTACAGTGCTGGACGTGTCCAAAATCCTCATATATGATTTTCACTATGACTACATGCGGAAAAAGTATGACAATAACTGTAAATTATTGTATACTGACACAGACAGTCTGATTTATGAAGTTAGGTGTGCAAATATTTATGCAGATATGAAAAACGATATTCACAAATTTGATACGTCAGATTACCCTGTAGACAATGCTTTTGGAGTGCCGCAAGTCAACAAAAAAGTTTTGGGTCTAATGAAGGATGAATGCAATGGTGAAATAATTACAGAATTTGTTGGCTTGCGAAGGAAGATGTACAGCGTCCGCGTTAATGGTGAAGACTTTATCAAAAAAGCAAAAGGAGTGAAAGCACGAGTTGTGAAGAGAAGCATCAATTTTACTGATTACGTCGAGTGCTTGAAAAATTTATCTATTCAAACAAGAACTCAGTATGTTATACGATCTCGACTACACAACCTCGAAACTGTCAAACAGACCAAAGTTGCACTTAGCCCGTTTGATGATAAGCGATACCTAGTTTCGAACAGTACTGACACCCTCGCCTGGGGTCATTATGAGATCAATACCATGAATACAGACGACAATGACGATAACATACTATCTGACAATGACGTGGAACTCTTGGATATTTAAGAAGGTTTAGCGAATGAATAATATTGTAAACAGTAATTATGAGGTTTTCTTATGGTAAACAGTTATGAATATTATTCAAGATGGTTTGATTGAATAAAAAAACATGTGTATGTTATTTTCTTGTTTTTTTATTTATCAATCCTTACAACTTGTACAAGCGTAGACTTATATTATAAATCCAACGCTATTCCATAAATATTTCGTTTAACGTTAATTCGTCCTTGGTTCAACATCGATTCAACTCTATTTCAACGTTGATTCAAGATTGCACAGAGTTGATTCAATATTGCACAAGTTGATAACATATCAGATTTATCTATCCAGCTGTTGTGTGAGCTATCAAAACCCAATCACTTTACAAATATTTTGCTGCCACGCTTCTTGATTACGTTTTCCACAAGGTATACGTCTGGATGCTTAACTCTGAGAAGTTCTTGTTCATAGAATCCGCTAATGATGGGTTGTTTTTGGTTGTCCTTGAGCTTGTAAGTCGCTGAATTCGTCAACATAACCCGATCAACAGTGAATATCTCTGCTGTCCAATTGGGTGTATATCCTTTTTCAAAAATGTGATTGTGCTTGCTGATTCGAACTCTGTCACCAACTTTGAACTTTATCCTCCTCTTGGGTATATTTCGTAGTTTTTTGAAACGTCGCATCAGCTCCTCTTCGTCCTCGGCAGTGTCATCTTTTGGCTTAATACCGATTGATCGATGTTTGGTATTGTTGTACTTGGAAATGAGAGTAAGTGAAATATCTATCCACTTATAGTTGCCTTTTAAGCTAAATTCTGGCCTTATCTTATTCTTGAGCGTGCGATTAAATCTTTCACAGATTGACGCCTTCAGATTACTATGCGTTGAGTAGAGATTGATACCGTATCGTCGCATAAGATTTTAAAAATGTGAATTATAAAATTCTTTGCCTTCATTAGTGTATAAGTTTTTTGGTGCACGACCCAGCACAAGTATAGATTGCATTGCTGAAGTGACATCTGGTCCACTCTTGCTTTTAACAGGAACCGCCCAGGCATACTTGGAGAAAATATCTATGACGGTAAGTAAATACTTGTAGCCATTATTTTTGTGGGCATATGGTAGCATTTCCACCAAATCCGCTTTCCACGTCTCGACTATACACGCATTTGCACGCGACGACGTGGATAATTCTTTCTAGCAGGTTTATGTAGTTCTGTGACTACTGCCAATTTCTCGTTGTCCATTGTCGAGTGCGTTTAATCGAGCGTCCAACTGAGCAATGAGTTCAGTGTTACGGACTGACAATTCTTGTTGGGTGTCAATCTGCAGATTTTTCAGTTTCTCGTTGATTGATTCTTCGAGTAAACGTATCATCAAATTATTATTGTCAATCTCTGTTCGCATAGATCATGTGACTTGATACACAGTACGTATCTAGTTTTGTACAATAAGCTGCACGAGTCCCAAATTGACTGCGTCGTATTGTTCTTTGGCCTCACTAACGTTACAAACTCTCTTGCCATCCACGTCGTAATGACCGTCGGAGTTAATCTTGAATCCAACACCAGGCGGCCCACGGCTTGCTGCAGCGGTTCGATCCAGGTGACATCCAAACACGTAGATACTCATCGTGATACTGACGATAGCGTTATGAGTATACTCCTAATATATGATTTCAGCTTCCCGCAGTTCCTCAATGATTGATATAATTTCATTGCTGTGACTCGGGTTGCCTTCTGCCTGAGATGCTAGGAGTAGACGAAGACGATCACCTAGTTCGTTAGGGTCGTCCCAGTAGACGTAATCAGTCTTTACATTTTTTGTTGCTACCATATACTGTGGTAGGGAACCTCCACTAGTTGAGGATCGTCTGCGTGATACGTTGAACATTTTTGCAATAAAGTTCTTGTACTTGATATCTCGGCCGGTACGAATAGGTTCAGTTGAGCTGTACCGCTTCTTATGTGCATTTGTAGCAATCAATATTTCCTTATAATTGTTTAATAGATAATAAATGTTTAATAGGTTTATCACCAATCACGAGGCTGCCATCACTGAGCTTACGCACCCCATAAACGATATCCAAATACTGCTTTCTATTTTGTTGCAGCATTCTAAGAAACTTGTTTGTCAAATGCTCATAACTACTAGCAGGCTCAGTTGTAGCATCTTCTTCAAGCATAGTTGTATCTTGCTCTTCTTCTCCATCAGCTGTCATGAAGGAAGCGTTATCATTCTCCTCCTCTTCATATTTCTTCGTTACATGCTCAGTTTTTTCAACTTCTTTCTTAATTGAAGTTTTAGGTATATCAACCAGTTTCTGCAGTGGCATGATGATTGACTTAAACGTTTCACTCATTATTTTTTCAGTGTCTTCTTCACCCATTTTGAGCATTCGATGTTTACGTCGAATCGCCTCACTAGCTTTTGCGATTTGACGGAGAACCTCCTTCTCTTTGTGGAACTTTGACATGTTGACGTGTGAATGTCTCACTACATAATGATATAATTTTCACCACATAACTTGTATTTATAGAGATAAAACAGTCAAATCCTTTTTTGTATCTTCCCTTATTGAGATCGCTGTCCTTGTCAATGACAACAAATCCATACTAGTCAGTATTATAACATGCTCAACATAAGTCTCTAAATTGAGAATAATTCATGTCAGTGTTCACATGATCGTCATATACATGTCTCAAATCCGCTTTATCCTGCTTGAAAAGTATCAAAAGTTTGACATTATCACGAACTAGATGTTTAGGAATTCGAGCGTAGGTTTGACATAAGTAAAAACTGTCAACATGAGCTTGTCTACCCATACAGAAAAAGTATCTAATGTTATCCTGTTTCTCACAGGCCACATCGTCGAATACAATTATAGAATTTGTTTGAGCTTCACTTGGTTGTATTACTTCTTCATGCTCATTGAAAGGAAAATATTCAACGCCGTCTACATTATTTAACACCTGTTCCAAGAATTTATACTTTGGTTGTTTAAGGGATTTCAAGTAGATGTAGACATTGTCAAATTTCAATCCGTTTGTGTGTAGGATTAGGGTAATTAATGTCTTGCCACAATTTGAAGGTCCACAAAACACTGCGCGAATTCTGTCTGGTAGTAGACTGCCATGGCGTTTCGCCCTCTTCTTTTCTAATTGGACGACGTTGTTAACGTTGTTAACGACTGCAAGTTTGATAGGTTGTGTCTTGAACCGCATCTTGATCTAGACTGTTGTGAAAGCTATAAATACAGCCCTTATATAGCTTTTGCATCAGTTGCATGCCAACCTCTGTAGAGTGTGGAATGATTGTGCACCGTAAAGCGAACAAAGTGTCAATCATCATCATCATCGAGGTAAGGGATTAGTCAAACAAAGTCATCAACAAGTTGCCGTTTGAGTTGCACTTACCTGGCTACTAATACTGTGGTCCAGGCACTAAGCCAGCCGAACGACATGCTAGAGGTGATCCTGGTATCAATCCTTCAGACGCAGCGTGTAAAGAACACGACATTGCATACTCGCAAAATCGTGAAAACGTTGAAACGAGAAACGCTGCAGATCGTGTACTAGCCAGTAAAGCTTGGCAGCGTGTTTTTTCCAAAGACGCTGGAGTTCATGAGAAAGCGGCAGCACTGGCATTAACTAACGTGATGAAGGCTAAAGCGAAACTCGGTATGGGTTGAAGAAGAAACCTATTTCAAAGAATAAGAAGACCAATTTAAAGAAGAAACCCAGTGGCCATCAAGTCTGCAATCAGAGGTGTACAGGAAGCTGTCAAAAGCGTAGGTGATAAACGTTGGTGGTGTTTTGCCACTGATTCAAATTTTCGCTGGACTCAATGCACTTGAAGCTCTCACTGGTAGAGCAGCAGGTGTAGCTAAAGCGGTTAACGATGCTAGCGCAGCCAAACAACAACTGGCAGAAGCTCAACGTCATCACAATTCAATAGAGGCTATTTCTCTAGGAAAAGTTTTACTCCTAAAAGCTTACAAAAAAAGATTAGGTCTTCATTAGAAACGTTATAGAAAAGGACAGGGACTTCGTTTAAAACTGATGTCAAAAAACTTACAGTGAAGCTACAAAGCCACAAAATTAAATCAGCTATTGTCAATCTTGATGATAGTCACGGCTCTGGTACCCACTGGGTATGTTATAGAAAGATTGGTAATAATATCCTATACTTTGACAGTTTCGGTAATCTCCGTCCACCTTTGGATCTTGTAGATTAACTAGGTGTTGGTAGCGTGATGAACTACAATAATGCCAGATATCAGGACTATGACAGTGTTGAATGTGGACACTTGTGCTTAAAATTTCTATATGGCCAGCTAAATACAAAAGATAAATACTGTCTATATAAGAGCGTGTGACGAATTTACTGGAGTCAGTACAGAGAAGAACACCATCATGGAAGAATACAGTTGCTGAACTTTATTGAAAAAGATTTTCTCACAACCATGAGTTTTCGCTCATGGGAATTGTATGAATACCCCCTGCTTCCCACCACCTGAAGACATATATGGACTGTGAAAACGTCAACTCAGTTGAAAAAACGACGGTACATTATACTGGGTTTCCAGACAGGTAGAAAGCATAGGCCAGCCAGATTTGCTAATCGCTTAGATCATTGCAATATAACCAATGTCAAGCTGTTCCTCAATTCACAGTACTATCCGTATGGCAATTTGAATGTGGACTTTGGCCATAATCAGTTTGCGCTACTGTATGAGATGTATACAAACTTTCAGGCAGCCTACTACGGTAAAGAGCCTGAACCAATGTTAAAGAAAAGTGATTTCAAAGAATACGCTCCTCTTAGTGTCATTGATTGCTCAAAACAAAATGAGTTTCTCAAAAATGCCTCCTTGGACGTTCGTTTGGAATTTGAATCTGCACACAATTCCCCTGTTGAAACTGCAGCCTACTGTCTAATTATACATGACCCTATTATTCAGTACCAGCCCCTTAGTGGTAGCGTGAAAAAGTTGATTTAAGATGATAGTGGTGGGGGTAATTTCAGTGGTGGTGGGGAGGAAAGGTATAAAATAGAGATGATTTCAGCAATAGAGTTCAGTTTTCATCGATATGGAGTTCATCTTGGACGTACAAGGCTTCAAGACGCCCATCAACCAGTTCGTCTTCAAGGAGTTGGCTATAATTTCCCTTCAGGAAGACGCTAAACCTGTGGTTTACCTCTTTGAACCACCCTACTACTGGGACTCGCTGCCTGCTAGATACAAGAGTGAAAATTTGTGGTTGACGCGCAATTACCATGGTCTAGAATGGACATCTGGTGACATACCCTATGAAGAACTTGTAATCTGAGAAAAATTACGTGACGCTCGTGCAGTCTACGTCAAAGGACTAGAAAAATAAAAATTGTTGGCCCAGTACGTGCAAAACGTATATAATTTGGAAGATATGGGCTGTCCCTCACTAAAAAAAAACTGTACAGCACAGTTTCAATAAGATGAAATCACCACCTTCAATGCTGGAATGCAAATTGTGCAGTTCGAAATGCTGTTGCTCTCAAGACCTGGTTCTTGTCACCTCGGGATGAGCCTACTATCAGGCATTACTCTGGAAGCAGAGCCAATGACGATGATACAACTGAAAGTATTGATACTACGGATACTTCCTTGAGTAACACAATGCTCAAAGACTTTTATAACCGTTGTGAATTTATGTTTTAACTACGTTTACTTTTATCACATTATAGGTTAAGATTTTCTATTGTAAAATTAGGTTTAGTCTTTTTTCTTGAATAAACCAGACATTTAATTTTACATCGAGTGAATATTTATTTAAACCTATTCAGTTAGTTAAGTATTAGTTAAGAATTAGTTAAGCTGATTTTAAATTTCATTCGTTGGGTTGCAATCAAATTTCAGCGCTGGGCACACATCGCTGGGCTTCATTTTCCAATTTCGTGCGATCTTGTTTCCATTAACACTAGATAAATAACCATTTTACCTATAGATAATATTAGGTTGAAGTTTCTAGAAACTTCGAGAATCCCCTCGCTCACATAAGTCAACTATGTTTCTAGAAGGTTCGAAAACTCAGGGGAATCCCGAACCAATCTGGATAAATCTGGGGTATCACGGTCGGTATAGCAGGGAACCACCTCGTTAAGCGAACCACGAATTCGCTCCAGCCTTCTAGAAATTTCGGTCATTGTTTAGCGACCAGATGGAAAGTTCTACAAAATGTTTAACGAATAAGAATCTTAAAACTTTCTAGAAACGTACAGAATGCAGGGAAATCCCCGAACACACGAGCGCCACGTATACGAAAAAGCTTTTAGCGGACTCTACCTTACCGACCGAGTTACCGACTGTCGGTAGTAGATAACTTGAGCCATAGGGCGGCCTGTGATTGGTCGACAGGTGTGGCCTAAAAGGAGGAGTGGGGGTGGGTGAGGGGGAGTGACCTCCCCTGATTCGTCGAGGGGCGTGACCTAATTACAAAAGGGCGCTAATTAGGGGGCGTGGCCTAATTACAAAATAGCGGTATCATAATTGATCGAATGAGTTATTTTGAGTTGGGAAAGGGGAGGGGTCACACCCCCTCCCCGTGTGAACCTGCGATGATTATATTCTAAGAGTAAAGGACGATTTGGAAAAGGAGATAACTTATTAAAACGCAAATTAATTATCCTAATCTTATTTTCTAACTATCTAGGTTGGAAAAGGAGTGTTAAAATAACAACAAAGCTATAATTACTTAAAGGTATGTATATTATTTCATTCACTAATTAAAATTATCCTAAACTATTGTAAGCGAAAGGTAGTAAATATACACATTTTTTAATTATAATTCCATATCTGTTTTTATGGAATTTCCAACAAAATACATTTAATTATGTACGTGTAGAAAAAATAAGTTCAACCTCGCCAACAATGTATGAAATTAAGATGGTTGTCAGTTCCATAAAAACGATTTAAAAATATAATTCCACGAACTGTTTCTCAAGTTTTGTTTGTACCTGACTTTTGGAGTATGCAGATTTAAACTCAATTATCTGACGGATTAACTCTTCATTCGGTGAGTTTATATTTTCCGAGACTAAATATTCATTCGAGAAGCACATCAGAATTAATTGTTATAGAAAGTTATCTTAAGGTTTTTAGGGTCGCTGATTACGATTCTGATGTTGAAATTGCTAAATTCAAAATGGTGGATCCAATATGGCGACTAATGAACGGCAGAATTGCAGAATTAGCGATTTTTTTCAACTCGTCTGAAACTTGATGTACGGGGGTTTTTGGGATCGCTCATTACGATTCTGACGTTAGAATTGCAAAACTTGAAATGGTGGATCCAATATGGCGACTATTGAAAGGCAGAATCACCGAATTTGCGTTTTTTGAATTGCACCTCTTGTTATGAATTTTCCCTGTGAAATAAATAACACTTTATAAGTGACTCAAAAAAGCTTCATATACTGATTTTCGTTGGAATGAGATAAGTTTTCGAAAATACTGTCAGCCAAATTGCATCCGCCATTATGTTTTTTGTAAAAATGACGAAAAATATATTATCATCGACTCATGGGACTCCAGTGTGACGATTGTCATCGAAATCGAAAAAGCTGTTCATACAAGTGTCCGCCATATTGCAACCTCCATTTTTTGTGTGGAATTGACATCAAATTCCTTATTGGCAACCCAAAAACCCCTGAGAGTGAAATTTCAAGTTTCAATTATGAAATCTTCTCTTTTTGTTAATTTGTTGGCGACTTCGTCCGCTCGGGTGCAGGGAACCTGGGATGTTTGAAGGATCACAGTCACATTTTACCTAGTCTGCCATAAAACTTATCAAAGGTTTTCGAAAAAGCTTATATTGATTACCGAATACTAAGAAGGTCAAGCTTCTGTGCGCTCTGTAGTACGTTTTTCAGTAGTCGTTGAATTCTTCTCAACCTTTCATCGACACACACAATGACATTTTTCAGTCCTTCGAAACTAGACTTCTGAAGAACTATCTCGGGGATATATAGCTTTTTCTTCTTGGCCTCCGTCTCACCATGCTTCGCTTCATTGTTTGTCTTCATTGTTTCACCGTTTGCCTCAGAATTATTGCTTCGTTGCCGTGAGCGGTCGTAAACACGAGCGTGTATTTACCCAATTCAATGGTTTGCAGGTATAAAGGTGAATTCCCGACACAGAAGTACGATTCTATTATATTCAAGTGTTGTTTGAGATTTGTCCAAGTTGCCGAGTCGAAGGTCATTCCGCTACCTGAACTGTTCATAATTTTAATGACCGATTGAAATTTTCCATCCGATTGAGCCTCTAGTCCAATTAGAATAGTCCTGGAAAATGAATGATTAAGTCCATAATTAGTTGGCAGAATCATTTCTTGTGTGGTTCTTTTCATGCAATTTGTAGACATCATGACCAATCGTTTAAGAGCAGCTTTAGTCAGTATTTGCTTAACAGGTGATGACTTTGGTTTAATCCTTTTTATTTTTGGTGTTTCAGGAACAATTTTATTAGGCTGCGTGTCAGACGAAACTTCGATAGTTTGAGTGGCCATGGACTTTGAAAAATCAAAGACCTGCAAAGGTTCTACCTCTGTTGAATCGATGTTAACTTGCGACATAGACGCTCGTTCAGATATAAAAACTCAACTGATTCAAAGACGTTCTTCACATGGTTTTATATATGTGCAATATTTAAGGATTGGGGATAGCATTCTTTGTTGAGAGGGGAGAACCATATGTGGCGAGCGTGGGAATAACCGTTATGTCTCACATGTAAAGAAAGAATATAATGCTGTATTTCCTAGAAATTGCACAATATACCGGGGGTTTCATATAAATCACACAAGAAACCTACATTTCATTGAAATTGCACAAAAGAATATGTGATGTATGTAAATGACACAAAAGAATTCGTATTTTCCAAGAAAATCACACAAAAGAACACGTGTGTACTATAAATCGCACATATTCTTATTTTCCAGGAATTTCACAAAAGATTTTTAACACCTGTAACTCATAAATCACACATGACAATATGTTCTTCTAGAAAGTTAACAAAAGAATATGATGTACCTGCACTCATAAATCACATATGAGACTTCTTATGTTCTTAAAATTCCAATTTTCCAGGAATTTCACAAAAGAATATGTCTCTCACACCTGCATCCATAAATCACACATGTCATTTGGTATTTTCCAGGAAAATCACAAAAGAATATGTGGCTCACACCTGCATCTATAAATCATACATGACATTCCGTATTTTCCCAAAATTCCACAAAAGAATATGTGCTGAACACCTGCACACATAAATCGAACATGAGACTTCGTAAGTTCTGAAAAGTCCAATTTTCCAGAAACATCACAAAAGAACATGTTGCTCACACCTGCATACTATAAATTACACATAAGAATCTGCGTTTTCCAAAAATTACATAAAGGTCTACATGGTTCAAAACCATAGACTGAGTAGGTTTCATTCAGTGCGTAAAGCAATTAAATAACAAAAGCACATGATTTCAGAAACTAACCAATTGTGATGTAAAGTAATAAATTACCCAGGTGGTTATAGAAAAAAATTCGGTGAAAAAATTCTGAAAAAATCTTAAAGGAGATACTGAAATTTTTCGTTCGAAATGGAAAGTGATTATTGCAAACGCTTGTACAATGCTTTGTGCTGCGAGTTACAATACAACAATTTAAAATTTTATTAGGGTTACTCATGGAAAGCAAGAAGAAAAAATGGGTCTTCGAACTCATTGTATTCTAAATTCACTTTATAAAAAAGCGGAAGTACCCGCTGTGAACATTTAGCTACACGATAAAATGGAGACTAAAGCAGATTTTTTTTTACTGTCTTGTAACTATTAAAAAGGTTGATCTTTTGAAGACTATGAATTACACCTGATACAATTGAAGATTATGTGATATTCTATAGATTGAAAAAACCCTGTGCAAACAACGTAACTGTTGGTTCCCAAAAATGATGTAGACTAGACAGAGGCGTAGAAAATTTGCTATTAAAATTCCGACCACCTCGTAAACAGTGTCGATGAACGAATTTCAAAAGCTCACCGGGCACCTCCATAAAAACAGCATAGTACGGTAGGTACCGATGTGTTATTGTCCTAAGAAGTTAACCTCTTTCGAATCGGTGTCGGAGATGCAGTAGACAAGTTTCAAAAGTACGGGGGTGGAGGGGTGTGAAACACAAAAGTAGGTAGTAGGAGGGATATATATTTTCTGTTCTTAAATACTCACCCTTCGATTCTCAGGGATTAGTTTTCGCTCAATCGTCTTGAGTGACATACGTTTGAATTTTTAACCTCAAAAAACCCGGAATGAAAATGATTAAAATCGAGGAGTTAGTATAAAGCCTGCTGGCTATTGTTTATCGTTTAACGGACGCGGAGCGTTTGTTGTATCTCCAGAACATTCTGGCAACCTGCGACCCGGATGAGATATTCCGGATATCTCAACTCCTAGTTTCGAATAGTGCGTTACGCTTAGCGTACATAATGTTTGTGGAACGAAGTGCTGAATTAGCTCGTGATTTGCTAGGTACGTGCTTTTGAATATACTTCACAGTGACGTGATTGTGTTTCTACGAATTCTAATTTTTTCAAATGTTATAGTTCGTTCATCGGATGTGACGCCTCTCCAAGTACCACCAAATCCTGCAGGCTACTCGCCAGCATATGAGGATGGGGGAGAGATACCCGCTTGCGAGCCTTGACCCGAGCATGAGGTGGTTCATCCCAACGAGCATGTGGATGAAGATGAACCACCCATGCGTTGGAGAGAATATGAGGAGGAGGACCATATTAACGACTATGGTGAAGCATCATCGAGTAGTGGGGTATTCTCGGCATCTACCGTTCCGATAAACCGTAAGTTATTTAAATAAAGTTTTCACAAATATTTTTAGGATTGAACAAGAATGCTTTTTTTTAATATTCCCAAAAATGCACAAAGTTTTAAAAATATTGCAATGCTTTCACAAAAATGTGCATATCTGCCTAAAAATGAATTAATAATTTAATTGAATTTAGTATAGAAATTTTTTTAATTTTAATTTTGTTGAAAAATTAAGTACAATTTTTTACATTTTACTTAAGAAAATTATTCGTTCAGTCTTATCATTTTAAAAGAGTATAAACAATAAAACATTTTAACGATATTCATTTTTAAAATTATATTTTCAAAAATGAATGTATAATTTGATTAAATTAAGGTTAAAAATTTATCACTTTTATTCTCTTTTTATTTGAAATATAAAGTAGAATTTTTCAAAAAGATTTAAACATTTTTACGATAATCCATGTTCAAAATTAAATGCCTAAAATGACTCAATAATTTGGTTGAATTTAGAATAGAAATTTTTTTATTTTATTTTTTGTTGAAAAATTAAGTACAATTTTTGACATTTTTCTTCTGAAATTATTCTTCGTTCATTTTTATAATTTTAAAAGAGTATAAAGAATAAACCATTTTAACGATATTCATGTTTAAAATTATATTTTCAAAAATGAATGAATAATTTGATTAAATTAAGGTTAAAAATTTATCACTTTTATTCTCTTTTTCTTTGAAATATATAGTAAAATTTTTCAAAAAGATTTAAACATTTTTACGATAATCCATGTTCAAAATTAAATGCCTAAAAATGAATGAATAATTTGGTTGAATTTAGTATAGAAATTTTTTAATTTGATTTTTTGTTGAAAAATTAAATACAATTTTTACATTTCGCTCATGAAATTATTATTTGTTCATTTTTATCATTTTAAAAGAGTATAAAGAATAAAACATTTTAACGATATTCATGTTTAAAATTATATTTTCAAAAATGAATGTATAATTTGATTAAATTAAGGTTAAAAATTTATCACTTTTATTCTCTTTTTCTTCGAAATATAAAGTAGAATTTTTCGACAATAGCTTCAACTAAATTATTCATTAAATTCTATTATTTTGAAAATGAATAAAGATTTAAACATTTGTAAGATATCCTTTTTTTTTAATTAACTATTTAAAAAAATCAAAATGAATGAATAATTTGGTTTATTCAAGTGTAACCAAAAATTTGTCCTATTTTCTTGTTTGTAGAAAAAATAAAGTAGAATTTTTTACATGTTAATCGACAAAATGATTTATTCGCTTCTATTATTTTAAAAAGAGTATAAAGAATGAAACATTTAGCGATATTCTTCTTCCAAATTATCTGTTTCAAAATAAAAGATGAATTTTGTCAAATTAAGTGTGCCTTTATACTATTTGAAAATGATAAGAGTGAACGAATAATTTTCTTGAGTAAAATGTAAAAATTTTACTTAATTTTTCAACAAAAAAAGAAAATTGAAAAAAAATTTTACACTAAATTCAAACAAATTATTCATTCATTTTTAGATAGATAAGTTGGAATATGTATTATCGTAAAAATGTTTAAATCTCTATACTTCTATGCAATCATTTAAGAAATTAGAAATCCCATGCCAAACAATTGCCGAAAACGTGAAAATACCAGAAATTAAATGCAACGCGTGCAATCGTTATTTTCATGGTCAGAGTTGTTTTGACAAACATCTCGCCCCGAAATCGTTCTTAGCCAAAACATCGATTTTCAATGCGTTGCGAATTTGTACCGATTGCACGCGTTTCGTTAATTTATGGCATGAAAGAAACCACGAATGTGGAAAAAAATATTGTGATCGTTGCGAAATGATTGTTGATGGAGCAGTAGATTCAATCAAATTAAATTTTAGAGCCATTAGACGCACAGCATTTCACGATGTCATCACATTAACTGAAAGTAAAACAGGTAAACCGGTATGCATTAAAAGACGATTAATTGAAAACTTTGACTCACTCACCTACGGTTACAGGGAATCGCTCTAATTCGTGTCATACTATAGATCTCTCTCTCTCTCTCCCTCTCCCTCTTCCTCTCTCTCTCACACACACACACACACACACACACACACACACACACACACACACAC
>CAKNYM010042752.1:0-11230 GCA_932195095.1 Andricus curvator
AAGCATATACTTGCATAAACATATTTACAACGCCCACAAACTGCACAGGATGCCACCATTTTTAATATTTATTCACATTAAATTATAATTAAATAAACTCTGAAAGGCACACTATAAACAACAGATTAGTGGGGCATTCTCGATACAAAGCACGGTCCTGTGCTTCATCAAGCTCCACCCATCGAAAATGCTCTCGACCTTATCGAGAAAGAGACAGTTCTATCCCTCAAATGTTTTTTCTCTCTCTAAAGCCCATTTCAGTAAAGCTCCATACAGGGTTATCGGTCCATTTCTATATGTCGATGGTCGCACCTATCTGATTCCTGCACCACTAATATAGTGTTTGCAACTACTTGAATAAAAAGTTTCTGAAATTATAAAAATGTAGGACATTTAATGTTGATTTAAAGAAAAATTTCGGATATGTAATTTCCTATGGACGTAAAGGTTTTTTATAATTTGAAACAAATGTTTTTCTGCGTGCATATTGCAAGTTTTCATCTAAACTGACGAATTGGGAAAGCTTGAAAATGTAATATAATTTGTATTTTGAATATTGGCCGGCTATTAAAAAATGTCTATTGAAAATTGGCACTTTACAGATGCCTATTAATTTTTTTATAAAGAGCGAAAATCTGGAAGTTTGCATAAGTGTATATTTGTATGCAGGTAAACAGCAATCATGTGATCATTTAAATAGACAGGCTGCTCGAGATTCTGGTTATTATGAGGGAGATGAAAATACTTCTGAACTTGAAGGTGAGTTTTCGAAAATTAAAATATCTTATTCTTTTGAATTAAAAAAATCCAAATCAGCAAAGTTTTTCACCTTATTAATTCGAGCGAGATGGAACCCCATCTTGAAATTTGGTGCAACAAAATTTATCCCAGATTTTTTACTGCGAAAGTTTGTAGAGATAGCTCTTGAAATCGTTTTAAAGACTGTAAGCTTCAAAATATTCAACTTTTTTATAATAATTATAATCTTTAATTCAATTGATCCACAGATCTTCCATAACTTTTATGCATTGAGATTTTTATTGTTAATTTATAAATAGACAAAATTTTTTTTTCGGTTCACAGAGAGAGTGTACAATAATGTATATCTTGCAGATAATTTGAATATATCAAAGAAGATTAAGAAGGCGCCTAAGAGACAAGATATTCGCGTTTTAGAAAATATTCAGATAAAACCAAAAATAAGGACCAGTCTTGACAAAAATGGTTCAAACAGTAAGTATCATTCGGTTTCTCTTTAACATGCGCTTCATTACTTCATTCTTCTTCTAAACATTTTGTTGTGTATGTCATTTATTCATATGCATTTCGTATGTGTTTGTACATATTATATCATTTTTATTTTGTTCCAGGCAGCGAAAGTATTGATGATCGCCACTATTATAACGATGAGAATTTCGATGCGCAATGTCAAAGTATGTTTATTTTATAAAGAAAAGTTACGATACTTGACATAAAATTTATAGTTAAAATATTTTTATGTTCGCTGGTTTTATATATATTTTTCTTAATTACTGTAAAGTGCTTTATAATCTTATGGTTTACAGCACTTATAAAAAGAATCTGTACTTTTAGTTCTCCCTTGGCAAACTACGATATACGAAATGGATGAAAAAATGGACAAAGCATTATGCATACTGGAGGACGATAAAAATGTTGGCAGAGTAGTCACAAGTGATTCAAATAGAAACCTTCCTATGTTTCCCGAAACGCAATGCCTAACGATTCCAGAATTTGAGGCATTTGATACCGAAATTTCCACAAATAATTTCCAACTTCAAAAATTTGTAAGTAAATACATATGTTGTTCTAGCAATTACATTTTTTCGAAACTCATACAATGATACGAGAAACAGTACAATGGAAGTTCACAGAAATTGAACAATTATTCATATGTTTCATAAAAATATATCAGCAACGAACATCTCATGTGATGTGCTTAGGGAGCGTTCACATATTACGTAACATTAAAAGGGGGGAGGGGGTTCGTATTTCGTTACGGTCTGTTATGTGTGGGGGGGGGTATTTTTTACCCAATTACGTAACATTTTCAACTGCATGTCCTATTTAAAAAATCGATGTTACGAAGTATCTCGAAAATATGGAACACATTGATGTCGAAAACGTAAAAATTTACATTGTGAATAATTGTTAAATATTGGAAAATAATTTTGTTTTTATCATTTTGCTACCAGACTATAATTTTAAAGCTTTTATACATTTTTGAAGAGATAAGAAAAAATTGAATTATGGGCAAATATTTTGAAGAATTCGAAAAAACATTTAAAAGCTTTTAATTAATTTTGAAAGATTTGAGGAGATTAAATTTTTTAAAAGATTTCTGGCAAAATTTTAAATGGCGTAGGTTTTATTTTAAAAGAATAATTCAAGTTTTGAAGATTTCAAAATGTGTGGAAAAAGAATATGGAAGACTTTAAGATAATTTTTTTAATTTTTCAGGATTTAAACAATCTTTAGGTAAACTACATTTTGCAGGGTAAAAGATTTTAAAACAAAATTTCACAATTTTGCCATATTACATAATTTTAGAAAAAAATTGAGTTAGTTTAACAGATATGTAGAAGTTTTGAAACGATTCAAAAATAGTTAAAAATTGTAAAGATATTTTAAGAATTTTGTAAGGGTTCAAGAAAATGAAAAAAAAAATTCTTTAGATTTTAAGGCAATTTTTTTAATTTTGCAGAATTTAAAAAAAAATCAGGACACATTTGAATAATTTAAAAAGATTAGAAGGTTTAGTAATTCTGAAAAGATTAAAAAAATAATAATTTTCTTAAGATTAATGGGAAGATTTTAAATGATTTTTTATTTTGAAAAATGAACTTTAAGAAAAATTGAAAAAGATTTCAAAACTTTAAAAGAAATTTGAAAGTTTTGAAGAGAACAAGCAGATTATCTTCAAATTTCTGGGAATATTTGGAAAATTTTAAGGCAATTTTTTCACATTTTAAATGATTTTTCAAAATTTTAGAAATAAGGATATTTTAAAACTGGGAAACATTTCCGAAAATTTATCAAGTATTTTTTTTATTTTTTCCAAACTTCTAAATGTCCTAAATATCTTTTAAAAAGACTGGAATTTCTTCAAATATTCTGTAAGATCCTGTAAAATAAAAAAAAATCTCTAAAATCTTCTAAATTCCTTTTTGACACATCTGGAATATTCAAAAATCTTCTTTAATTTTCTAATGAATCTTATAAATATTATATTTCTATACATTAAAAAAAAACTGGTAATACTTCTTTTCTTGTATGTAATTTCAATATTTGTGTGACTAAAAAAAATATTTAAAAAGTATTCAGTGTTACATCAAAATATTGTTTTATTCATTTCTAGGCAACACTTTATATCTAAAAATCTTTTTTTATTTAAAAAACGTCTATTATGTTTTTAAACATAATACTAGAAATGTTACGTAACGGCGTTGGGGGGAGGGGTCCAGAGGAAATGTTACGGTCTGTTACATGGGGCCCCCCCCCGCCCCGCTTAAAAAAGTCGAAAATAACGTTACGTAATATGTGAACGCTCCCTTATCTTCATTAATAGTTAGTAATGCTTTTATATATTATATAAACCGATAATTGGAACAAGTTGTTGGGTTATAACAAAATAAATATAATTACAAAAACTATTTCTGTACAAAAAAAAATCAATAAAATAGGTAATTTTGTACATAATTTGAAAGTGACCTACGCTTGTATAGTTTTTCCTGCGTGTGTAATAGGGTGGTCCAAAAACACTTTTTTTTTAGAGGACAAAGATCTCCCCCATTCAATTCCAAATCTGAAAATAGCTATTTGTGATACAAGTGCGCAAAATAGGCGATTGCCAACGAGTGTAAATTTGTCAGCATGAGCCGGAGGCTCGAAGCTTTTAATTTTAATTTAGCAGGTGCCGGTTTTGACTCGAAGTTTCTCATGTAAAATGCATGGGGAAATCACTTTCTTGAGTTTTTTAGAATAATATTTCAGGGTTTGGGAAAATGTCACGGGAAAGTATAGAGGATTGTTAAGAATTATCCAATGAAGAATTTCATGTACTACACCTATGGGTTTTACAACCCTAGCACACGCCCAAGAGTCCCTGAAAAGTACCGTAAAAACCAAAAATGTCAATTCTTCATGAAATTGACCTTTTGAGCATTTTATTCTTGTTTTTTTTTTCATTAAAATTATTGGTCTAGTGGAATATTTATCAACATTATTTATTTAATTTTTATTATTTTAACAAATATCATTTGTTTAAATAATTTTTTTGGAGTTTTTTTTTTTTTTTTTTAATTAATACTATTGGTCTAGTGGAATATTTAGTACCATTGGTTCATAAATTTTCAAATATTTAAACAAATGGAATTTGCCTGAATAATTTTTTTCCGACAATTCTTTTTTTTATTAAAAATTATTTCTATTTCTTTAGTGGAATATTTATCAACATTCTTCAATTAATTTTTAATTTTTTAAACAAATTCCATTCGTTTAAATAATTTTTTTTTTCAAATTCGTTTTTTTTTAAATAAAAATTATTACTGTTGGTCTAGTAAAATATTTATCAGCATTGATTAATTAATTTTCAATTATGTAAACCAATTCCATTTGCTCAAAAAATGTTTTTTCCAAACATTTTACAATTGATTAAACAATAAATTGTTACTCAACTCAAAGTTGTCAACGATATTGTAGAAAGCCGTCAAATTGACGTCTAATTTCAACAATTTAATAAAGGTCAATGAGAATCAAGAACAAATTTCATTACATTTGGTTAAAGGGTATAGGAAAAAGTTTCCAGGCAGCAACAAAACAACATTATCTGGCGACACACAGTGATAGACAATATAGACTGAGGTTATATAAGAAAAAAGCGAACTTCTTTGTAATTTAATGAAATCTCAGAAATAAATTATGTTTTTAATGTTTATACAATCCAAAAGTGTAATTAATAAAATAACAGAGAGCCAGATCGATGATATAAAACCTTATTTGATACGAATTGTGTCGAAAAGTATTGTTTAAACAAATAAGGGTTTGTTAAGTAATGAAGGTAAGATGTAAATATAAAATGAATTGATATAAAACCTTGATTATTAGTTCAAAATAAAGAATAATTTATTGTTTCAACAATTGGGAAATATTTAAAAATAAATATATGTCACTTAACTGTCATAAACTGCCAGTTCGACGAATTTTTGGAAAAAATATTTTCTAAACAAAAGGAATTTGTTTACATAATTGAAAATTAATTAATCAATGTTCATGAATATTCCACTAGAACAACAATAATAATTTGCATTAAAAAATCGAAAGCAAAATTATTTAAGCAAATGAAATTTCTTTAAATAATTGAAAATTAATAAATCCATGTTGATAAATATTTAACTAGACAAATAGAAATAATTGTAAGTAAAAAAACGAGAATAAAGTTCTCAAAAGGTCGATTTCATGAAGAATTGACATTTTTGGTTTTAAGGGTAGTTTTCAGGAACCCGTGGGGGTGTGTTAGGGGAGTCAAACCTGCTGATACATGAAATTCTTTGTTGAATAATTCTCAATAAGCCTCTATACTTTCCCGGAACATTTTCCCAAACCCTAAAAAGTTATTCCAAATACTAAAAAAAGTGATTTTTCCCCATGCTTTTTACATGGGAAACTTCAAGTCAAAAGTGGCACCTGTTAAAGTCAACATTAAAAAAAGAAATAGGTAATTTCTTTCTTCGGATTTGGAATCAAATGATGGGGGATCGTTGTCCTCTAGCATGAAAAATTTTTTTTTGCCATGCATTTTTGGACCACCCTAGTGTGTAATCTACTGTCTTAAGTTCACGTTAAATAAGTTGATGCTAAACATGGATATATATCTGTTGTATCTGCAGATATTTGATATATTCCGCATTTTAGATAGAAACTTTAAAAAAAATCGGAGGTGACACTATTAAAGAGGCTGCAAGATTAGCAGTCAGGTTGGTTTTGACGGACCAATTATCTCAGGAAGTTTCATGGACTGGGAGATCTCTACACGCAGGAAATAAACTGGAGTTTAGAGCAACTACGACAGGACAAACTATCCGAGGTATGACTAATAACTTAAAATCAAAACATTTAATTTTATGTTAAAATTATGTAATGTACGCTGTTATGACGCAGATACAATTTTATTGGCCGATCTAAAAGAAAAGGCAACACAGAAGAGGGTTGAGCAAGCTATCAGCAATTTTCTTCGACGATCTGGTGACAGAACGCGATATGCAACGACAATGGCTGCGAAAGCACGTAAGTATTCAAGAATGAAAAAAATAGACTGTTTTACAAATACACTGGAACCTGGATTGAATTTAGGTTTCGGGCATGGCTTGCAGTGGCCTTGATCCTGAGTCCGGGGAATGCAAACGTTAATAGGCAAGGCTGCTGAACAATTTCTGTTGGATTTAAATGCACGATGTAACCTGATGCAACTAACGCACTGAGAGTGCGGCCGTCGAGCTATATGTCACGCTTGACTGGGCACCACCTCCCCTGTTGGTCCCGCAGCTCCCTCATCACAAAACCTCCGCGGCATCAATTCTCGGTATATAGAAAATCCGAGGTAAAACTAATCCCAGGTTCCAGTGTATTAATAATTCATGAAATTTGTATACGTATTTGGTGAGTAGATAGTTTGAAATTTCAAATTGTTGGAAATACTTAAATACCACCCATCCAATCGCAACTTTGGATCCAAATATATATTCTTTTATTGAAAGATTTAAAAAAATGTGTCATATTGAAAGTTACTTTTATAGCCTATGAACTTTCTCAAAGAGGAAGCAATCGTAATTATTTTAAATAATGAATTTTACAATTCACATAAAATAATTGATTATAAAAGTAATGACTTAATAATAAATAATAATTCTACAAATTTATAATTGTATATTAAAATCCAATTAATAATTGTAAGACAGGTTAATGTAACGGAACATTTTATAGTAGTAGACATTTACAAATGATTTCAATAAAAATGTCTCACTTTTTTTAAGTTCATGTAATAAATAATCAGAACTTTGTTAGACATGAGTACAACTTTGTTATATTATAGGTCCATTGGTTCTCTTCGATTATAGTAATTCAATTTACTTTAAATTGAGTACTTGGAACCAAAAGGTTCTATTTTGCTGTCTGTGAACTTTATAGAAGAGGCTATTGAAAAATGCATAGTTCGTTCCTGAAGAGATAAAAATATATTAAAAAACAACTATCTTTTGCTAATTTTGGAAAAAAATAAGTCAATTAGTGAGATGAAATTAAAAAATAAGAACGCTACTAGTGGCTCATAATAATAATAATTTATTGAATTTTTGGATAGAACCTTTTAGCTTAAACATATACTAAGTCATATGATGATAGATCTTTGGATCATGTCATTTCATTGGGAAATATGGTAGGCATATTTGTTTCTTGTAAAAAGTATCAGGTTAAATGTGGTCAAAGTACCTTTCAGTTGAAATAATAGATTTAATACTTTCACGATGATTCATTATAATAAATTTAAATTTAAAGATTTTTCGGGTTTCAATTGTGTGCGAAACTATGAATGTTGCCGACGTTTCGTGAACATTGCAGTTCACTTCTTCAGGGCTGACCTGAAACTGAAGTTTCAGGTTATGTTGTTGTTATATATGTTCTCTACGATGCCTGCGATTGGCCAGAGCGCCCCATGGTGGGGACTGGTTGAACTTTATTGGCCAATGAAGTCTTTTAAAAAACCCGGGAGGACGGAAAGCCAAATCGGATTGGTATTATATCCATTGTCCCTATTGATGCCATTAGGGTGTTTTAAGGTTTCGATTGCTTCTCTATGTTTTCTTGGAAAAATATTTTACGTTTTTGCGATGATGGTTGTTTTTTTTTTCAAATAAGATGCTATGTCCTGTTTCGACATGATGCTCAGCTACTGCTGATTGCGTGAAATGTTTTAGCCTGACTTTACTCTCATGTTCCTTTACACGTTGACTTACCGCTCTCCCAGTTTTTCCAATATAGACTTTGTCACATGAACAAGGGATTTTATATACTCCTGCATCACTGAAAGGTTCCTTTTTATCTTTAGGGTTGTTTAGAAGTTGTCCTATTTTTGCAGGTGGCTTAAATATAGTTTGGATATTGTGTTTGTTGAGAATTCTTCCTATTTGTTCTGCGATACCTTGAATGTAGGGTCTCAGATTTGACATTTGGTCCACATTGGACCGCATATCATTTGACCAATCCCAACGGATTAACGATTTTTGCACTCAAAGACAAAAAATAAAATTTGACAAATTACTTCCAGTAAGGCACGCACCATTAACTAACACAGTAAAAAAACTCTCTAACCATCCTCTCAGCAATTAAATCATTTCAGCCTTATCTGAAGGACATAATTTTGCAGTCGCTTCCTCCAAAATCCCAAAAGAAGAAATCATCAGTAATTTCGAATCCATAATATATACCCTTCCACTCGAAAAAGCGAATGACATACGACGTAGGACAGCCAACATTTTACGCGAAGCCCAACTTCCCTCCTCAATCTTAACAAAACACCCTAACGACATCAATGGGGACAATGGATATAATACCAATCCGAATTGGCTTTCCGTCCTTCCGGGTTTTTAAAGAAATACTTGATTGGCCAATCAAGTTTGACCAGCAAACACGATTGAAACACGAAAAATCCTTAAATTTCAAATTTAAATTTACCTTTTAGTTGTAAACCTTTTAGTTGTAAACATTTTGTTTACCTTTTAGTTTACTTGCAGTAGTACTTTATGACTTTAGTAGTTATCGATCCAGAAAATAATTATTCTTCACCAATTTATTCGTACAATAATGACAATATCGAACTGAAATTTTAAGAAATAATAGAGGATGTATCCCGTAATTGCTGTCCGATGTCAAAAATACAATATAAAATTGGTAAGAATTCCGACAAAAAAACATTTTCAAAATACAAACTAAAAAGACAAAAGAGTGATGTCCTCATATGTTTTCTATTATTATAATTACTCAATATTGGAAATCGATATTATCATTTCTGTAGAAATAACTTGGAGGAATATTATTATTTGCGATAGAACCCTCTCAATCCAAGCCCTCGAAGTGCAAAAATTTTCTTCACACTTTAATTATATATTATATGTCAATTAAATGAATCTTTTTTTTTTCATTCGTCAGTTTTACACTATCTTATGGGTAGGGTAAAAGTCACCAATTGTCGAGGAAGAACCTATTTTATAGGTCGGCAATAACATTCTCTCTATTTTAACTATTTTCATTGCTAACTTTAATTTTTATGATTCAGGAGTTTCATTCCGACTTATTTAATGCCTTCTACTAATAACTTAACACATTAAAGTTTAAGTTTCAAATAAATAAACTATTTTCTGGACAATTGGTTCCCCTTGATAATTGTTGCCTTTATCCTATGTTGAGATTTTCTATCAAATATCAGTAGTAATTTCGTTTAGATCAATTGGCAGTGTGCACATGCGGTGTGAGTTTAGCAATAGTGATCCTTAATTTTTCCACATTCTGGCTGTAGAAAATTTCGTCACTTTTCGGTTAATACAAACAATTTGTATTTATGTTATAGAAAGACACATTCGTTAATGCTGATGGATCTTCGTTTTACTTTTTAATACTTTAGATACTTGTACATCGTTTTCCATGAAGAAAGTTCTGTATGCATTCATATTTAAAGTTTATTTTTCAATTTCATTCAAGTTTTGAACATTCAATTATTATTTTCACAAAAATAAGAAACGATTTTCCTATTGTGACATGCGGCAGTGCATCGACAATAAAAATTTGAGCAGCACATTACACATTAGTTGATCAACAGATTTTGCAAGATATAAATATATGTGACCAGTCGAGTAAAGCCTGTGAATCTTCGATTCCAGAGATATAATTGTGACAAGCCTCATAAGTTATATCATAGGATATACATGTTTTTCAAACAGGTTCGAATGAATTTAGCTTATTTGTAGTTTAATATTAATATTTAACAGCCAAATTTTGCTTCTTTAGTTTGCTAAAGCTATCTCTACTGATTAGTTGGCTGTTTCATTGAATTATTCACCATTACCGAAAACATTTTTGGATGTATTTGTGCAAAGCCTGGAAATCATTTAAAATAAATGACGGTTATAAGAATAATTATATAAATTATATTTTATTTAATTACGCTAATTTTGCACTCACTTCTTCCCAAACAATTTAAAAATTAATTTCCATAATAAACTACAAAATTTGTGTTAATTTGACTGCACCTATCTATCAACCTGTTTCTTTGTTTTCTATCCTATATAACTGATGTGGATTACACGGCATTCAAAGGTGATGTTTAACGTGCTCAGTGGCGGGGACAGAGAGGGACAGCAATCTCGGGATATTCGCGTCCAAACACCGCCGAACGTGCTCGAATTTTATTACAAGGCATTCAACTACGAAATATTACGCATAGCTAAGAGTCTTAACGACATTTTTAGGATATCATTAAGACGGCCTTGTCACATATGAAATGTGCTTTTCGCGTCCAAAAGTCCAAAGAATCTGTTACAAGACATAATACCGTTAGGTTTAATAATTTTAATATCCAGATATTATTAAATAAAAAATGTATTTTGATTATTAGAAACCAGCGTAATATATTTTCGCTTTTAATCGCCTATTATGTTGTGTAGGTTTCATTTCTTCCTATGGGGTGGTCACACTTAAGTACATTTCAAATTTTAAATACAAATTTGAAACAGTCTGATTTAAGAGTTCTTTGAATTTGATTGCGTAACAAGGAACTGGAAGTTGTTGCTACTAGCTCAAAGTCTTAACGACATCTTTTCGGCATCGTTGTGATGTCGTACCGACATAAGACTTAAGTAGTCTTCTTGCTGTGTAAAAGGTAAGTACGCATTTACTTTTCAATTATTGCAAAAGATAGAAGAATGTGTTACATAGCATAACACCACAGAATAACAGACAATGTGTTAAAACTAGTAGCACCACTGTTCTCTCGCTATAAGTCTCATAGAATTAATAATCAAAGAAAAAATAAAGATCTCATTTTTACTAAAGTCTGTTCTATCAAAAAAAAAAAAAAATGAAAATGAGAATTTGAAATAACCTGATTCAAGATTTCTTTGCATTTCATTACGAGACAAGGAGCTCCAAATGGTAGCTTGTAGCT
>CAKNYM010042754.1:4806-17085 GCA_932195095.1 Andricus curvator
TATATATATATATATATATATATATATATATATTCAATAATAATAATCAATGTAAGAAAGGTGTCCAGCATTTTGATAAACAAAATGTAATTTGTAGATTTTTGAAGATTTCAAAAATGACGAAGCTTTTTAAGGATTTTAAAAGGTTTCAAGATAATAAAAAAAGTTCTTAAAATTCCTGGGAAAATGTCAACTGATTTTTGAGTTTTAAAATAAATTTTAAGAAAAAATTGACAAAGATTTCAAAAGATTTTAAATCATTTTCTAAAATTTCGAAAAAGAATGGGAACGTTTTTGAAGCAAAATTTTTCAATTAGCAAGATTACAAAGATTTATAAAAATTACGAGTAAGTTTAAGTTTAAGACATTTCAAAATTTTAAAAAGATTCAAATTAATTTAAAAGTTGAAAATATTTCAAAAGTTTTGAAAAATGTACATTTTTGAATATTTGGAAAAAAATTTGTGAAACTTCTTAAGGATTTTGAAGGGATTCACGATAATAAAAAAATTTTCTTAGAATTCACGGGAAAATTTGAACTGATTTTTGATTTGGAAAAATTAATTTTATGAGAATATTTAAAAACATTTTAACATATGACAAAAAATTTAAAAAGATTTCTGAAATCTTCACAACAGATTCTGGAAGATTTAAAGGGAATTTTGGTAATTTTTCAGAATATTAAGAAAATTTTTGGAAATAGAAAAAAATGATTTGAAATTTGAAAATATTTCAAAAAATCTAAAACAAAACGTAAATTTTTAAGATTTCGAAAAAAATATCAAAGCTTTTTAAGAAGTTTAAAAGGCTTCAAGAAAATGAAAAAAATTTATTAAAATTCCTGGGAAAAAACTGAATTTTTATTTTTAAAATAAATTTTGAGAGAAAATTGAGAAAATTTCAAAAAACCTTTCCATTAGCAAGATTACATTTTTTTTTTAAATATCAAAAGGTTCCACAATAATACAAAATATTTCTCATGATTCATGGGATAATTTAAACTGATTTTTTTATTCTGAAAAATTAATTTTAAGATAATATTTAAACAAAATTTTAACATTTAAAAACATTTCCAAAATTGTCGAAACAAAATCTGGAAGATTTGAAGGCAAGTTTTTAAATTTTTCAGAATTTCAAGAAAAATTTTGGAAGTTTTTTAAAAGATATTTAGAAGGTTTGAAAGTGTTGAAAATGGTTGACAAATGATTTTCAATTTTGAAAGTTTTCCAAAACTTGTAAACAAAATATAAATGGAAAATTTCTAAACAATTTTTAATGTTTTTAAGAAGTTTGAGATTTTTAAAGAAAATAAAAAAATTTCTTGAGATTCCTGTGAAAAATTTGTATCACTGTTTATTTTGAAAAATTAATTTTAAAAGAAAATTTGAAAAAGTTTCGAAATATTCCCAAATATTATTATAATTTCAAAATATTTCTAAAGATTTCGAAAATATCTGGAAGATTTAAGGGAAATTTTTTTAATTTTGAATGATTTTTCAAAATTTCAGGAATATTTCGAGACAATTTTTTCTAAAATTTTGCAAAATCCTGAAAAAGACAAAAATTATACTTTTTCGACATATCTGAAATCGTAAAAAAAATCAATTTTCTCAAGAATGTAAACTAATTTTTTATTTTGAACATTTTTAAGAGATTTATAAAAAATGAGAGTAAGTTTATGACATTTCGAAATTCTAAAAAGATTCAGAATTATTTTAAATGTTGAAAATATTTCAAAATTTAAAAAAGATGTACATTTTTGAATATTTGAAAAAAAATTGTAGCTTATCAAGGATTTTAAAAGGATTCACGATAATAAAAAGTGTTTCTTAAAATTCACGGGAAAATTTGAATTGATTCTTTGTTTTGAATAAATAAGTTTAAGAGAATATTTGAAAACATTTTAAAAGATGCCAAAATATTTTTAAAGATTACTAAATATTTCTAAATTCGTCATAACAGATTCTGGAAGACTTTAAGGCAATTTTTGTAATTTTTCAGAATTTTAAGAAAATTGTTGGAAAAATTCGAATTACTTTAAAAGATAAGATATTTTGAAAAGATTTCAAACAATTTTAAAAAAATGTAAATTTTTGAAGATTCCGAAAAAATGCCGAAGCTTTTTAAGAAGTTTAAAAGGCTTCAAGAAAATAAAAATACTTTCTTTAAATACCTGGCAAAATTTAAACTGATTTTTTATTTAAAAAAAAAAAAAATTTAAATAGAAAATTGGCAAAGGTTTCAAATGATTTTAAATAATTTTCTAAAGTTTTGAAAAAGAATGGGAAAGATTTTTAAGCAAAATCTTTCAATTAGCAAGATTGCAAAGATTTATAAAAAATGCGAATAAGTTTAAGACATTTAAAATTTTTTTAAATGTTCGAAATTAATTTGAAAGTTGAAAATATTTCAAAAGTTTTGAAAAATGTACATTTTTGAATATTTTGAAAAAAAATGTTAAGCTTCTTAAGGATTTTGAAAGGATTCACTATAACAAAAAAATATTCTTAGAATTCATGGGAAAATTTGAACTAATTTTTTCTTTTGAAAAAGTAATTTTGAGAGAACATTTAAAAACATTTTAAAAGATGACACAAGATTTTAAAAGATTACACAAGATTTCTAAAATCTTCATAACAGATTCTGGAAAATTTTGAAGCAATTTTGGTAATTTTTCGGAATTTTCAAAATGAAATGTTCAAAAGTTTTAGAAATAGTTGAAAAAGTAATTTAAAATTTGAAAATATTTCAAAAATTTAAAACAGAATGTACATTTTTGATGTTTTCGAACAAAATTTCGAAGCTTTTTAAGAAGTTTATTAAAAGGCTTCAAGAAAATAACAAAATTTCTTACTATTCCTGCGAAAATGTAAACTGAATTTTCATTTTGAAAATAAATTTAAAGAGAAAATTGACAAAGATTTCAAAAGATTTTAAATTATTTTCTAATATTTCAAAAAAGAATGGCAAAGATTTTTAAGCAAAATCTTTCGATTAGCAAGATTAAAAAATGTTATAAAAAATTTAAAAACAAATTTCAAAAGGTTTCACGATAATAAAAAATATTTCTCATAATTCATAGGATAATTTTAACTGAATTTCTATTTAAAAAAATTTATTTTAAGATAATATTAAAAAAAAATTTTAACAGTTCAAAAGATTTCTAAAACTGTCAAAAAAGAATCTGGAAGATTTGAAGGCAAGTTTTTTAATTTTTCAGAATTTCAAGAAAAATTTTGGAAGAATTCAAAGAATTTTGAAAGATATTCAGAAGGCTTAAAAGTTTTGGAAATAGTTGAAAAAGTAATTTGAAATTTGAAAATATTTCAAACATTTAAAACAAAATGTAAATTTTTGAAAACTTCGAAAAAAATGTTGAAGCTTTTTAAGAATTTTAAAAGGCTTCAAGAAAATAAAAAAAACTTTCTTAAAATTCCTGGGAAAATATAAACTGAATTTTCATTTTGAAAATAAATTTTAAGAGAACATTGACAAAGATTTCAAATGATTTTTCATTATTTTCTAAAATTTCGAAAAATCTTTTCATTAGCAAGATTCAAAAATTTAAAAAAATTAAAAGAAAATTTAAAAAGGTTTCACGATAATACAAAATATTTCTCATAATTCATGGGATAATTTAAACTGATTTTTTTATTTTGAAATATTAATTTTGAGATAATATTTAAACAAAATTTTAACATTTCAAAAGATTTCCAAAATTTTCAAAAACAGAATCTCGAAAATTTGAAGGCAAGATTTTTAATTTTCCGAATTTCAAGAAAAATTTTGGAAGAATTCGAAGAATTTTAAAAGATTTAAAAGAAAACAAGGCTTAAAAGTTTTGAAAATGTTTAAAATGATTTTAAGTTTGAAAAGATTTTCAAAATTTTTTAACAAAATGTAAATTGAAGATTTAAAAAAGAAATTCGAATCTTTTTAAGAAGTTTAAGTGGTTTTAGGAAAATAAAATAATTTCTTGAGATTCCTGGGAAAATTTTTAAATTACTTTTCATTTTGAAAAATTAATTTTAAAAGAAAATTTGAAAAAGTTTCAAAATATTTAACAATATTATTATAATTTCAAAATATTTCTACATATTTCAAAAATATCTGGAAGATTTAAGGGCAATTTTTTTAATTTTGAAATATTTTTCAAAATTTTAGGAATATTTTGAGTCAGTTTAAAAAACTTCGAAACTTCTAAAAGTCCTAAATATCTTTCAAACTGACTCCAATTTTTCCTAAAATTTTTCAAAATCCTGAAAAATAAAAAAACTATACTTTTTTTACATCTCTGAAAGCCTCAAAAATTTTTTGAATTTTCTCAAGAATCTTAGGAAAATTATATATTTATTTAACTTTAAAAACAAATGAAGAAATAAACTTGAAAAAGAAATATTTCAGAAGATTTAAAATCATTTTCTAAAATTTCAAAAAAGAGTGGGAAGTATTTAAAAGTTGAAAATATTTTAAAAGTTTTGAAAAATGTACATTCTTGAGTATTTGGAAAAAAAAATTTGAAGCTTCTTAAGGATTTTGAAAAAATTCATGATAATAAAAAAAATTCCTTAAAATTCATGGTAAAATTTGAACTGATTCTTTGTTTTGAATAAATAATTTAAAGAGAATATTTAAAAACATTTCAAAAGATGACAAAATATTTTAAAAGATTGCAGAAGATTTCTAAATTCGTCATAATAGATTTTGGAAGACTTTAAGGCATTTTTCAGAATTTTAAGAAAATTTTTGGAAAAATTTTAATTATTTTAAAAGATAAGATCATTTGAAAATATTTCAAAAAATTGAAAACAAAATGTAAATTTTTGAACATTTCGAAAAAAACGTCGAAGCTTTTTAAGAAGTTTAAAAAGCTTCAAGAAAATAAGTTTCGGAAAAGAATGGACAAGATTTTCATGCAAAATCTTTCCATTAGCAAGATTGCAAAATTTTATACAAAATTTGAAAAAAAAATTTGAAAGGTTTCACGATGATAAAAAATATTTCTCACAATTCATGGGATAATTTAAACTGATTTTTATTTCGAATGATTAATTTTAAGATAATATTTTTTTTTAATTCAATTTAAACTTGAAAATATTTGAAAGAAGTTAGAAAAAGCGTCCATTTTTAAATATTTTGAAAAAAAATTTGAAGCTTCTTACAGATTTTGAAAGGTCTGAAGGTAATAAAAAATGTCTTAAAATTTCTGGGAAAATTTGAACTAATTTTTTTATTTTGAAAAATAAATTTTCAGAGAAAATTGACAAAAATTTTAATGATTTTTTAAAGTTTCGAAAAAGAATATGAACGATTTTAAAGCCAAATTTTGCGATAATAAAAAGAATTGTAAGGTTATTCAAATAACATATATATATATATATATATATATATATATATATTCATTTAATAATAATAATAATAATCAATGTAGATTATTGAAGATTTCAAAAACAAAGCTTTTTAAGAATTTTAAAAGGTTTCAAGATAATAAAAAAAATGTCTTAAAATTTCTGGGAAAATTTAAACTGATTTTTTTATTTTGAAAATAAATTTTAAGAGAAAATTGACAAAGATTTAAAAAGATTTTAAATAATTTTCTAAAATTTTGAAAAAGAATGGGAAATATTTTCAAGTAAAATCTTTGAGTTAGCGAGATTACAGAGATTTATAAAAAATGCGAGTAAGTTCAAGACATTTCGAAATTTTACAAGGATTGAAAATTAATTTAAAAGTCGAAAATATTTCAAAGTTTTGCAAACTGTACATTTTTGGATATTTGGAAAAAAAATTGGAAGCTTCTTAAGGATTTTGAAAGGATTCATGATAATAAAAAAATTTTCTGAGAATTCATGGGAAAATGTAAACTGATTTTTTATTTTGAAAAATTAATTTTCAGAGAATATTTAAAAACATCGTAAAAGATGACAGTTAAAAAAATAATTTTAAATTTGAGAATATTTCAAAAAATTGTCTTAAAATTCCTGGCAGAATTTAAACTGATGTTTTATTTTGAAAATAATTTTTAAGAGAATATTGACAAAGATTTCAGAAGATTTTAAATTATTTTCTAAAATTTTGAAAAAGAATGGGAAAGATTTTCAAACAAAATATTTCCATTAGCAAGATTGCAAAATTTTATAAAAAATTTCAGAAGGTTTCACGATAATAAAAAATATTTCTCATAATTCATGGGATGATTTAAACTTATTTTTTATTTTGAAAAATTAATTTTAAGATAATATTTAAAAAAATATTTTAACATTTCAAAATATTTCATAAATTGTCAAAACAGAATCTGGAAGACTTGAAGGCAAGTTTTTTCATTTTTCAGAATTTCAAGAAAAATGTTGGAAGAATTCGTAGGATTTTAAAAGATATTTAGAAGGTTGACAAGTTTTGAAAATGGATAAAAAATGATTTTAAGTTTGAAAAGAACTCCAAACATTTTAAACAAAATGTAAATTTTGGAAGATTTTGAAAAAAAATTCGAAACTTTTTTAGAAGACTGCGAGGTTTCGAGCAAATAAAAAAATGTCTTCAGCTTCCAGGGAAAATTTTCAATTTCCTTTTTTTTTAAATTAATTTTTGAAAAGAAAATTTGAAAATGTTTCAAAATATTTCAAAATATTATTATGATTTCAAAATATTTCTACAAATTTCGAAAATACCTAGGAAATCTAAGGGCAATTTTTTTAATTTTGAAAGGTTTTTCAAAATTTTAGGAATATTTCGAGTCCTAAGTATCTTTTAAACCGACTCGAATTTTTCCTAAAATTTTTCAAAATCTTGAAAAATAAAAAATTACACTTTTGCGACATATCTGGAAGCTTTGAAATTTTTTTTTTAATTTTCTGAAAAATTTTAGGAAAATTATATATTTATTTAACTTTAAAAACAAATCAACTTAAAGAGAAATGTTTTGTAGGGTTTTTTATTTTGTATTTTAAATTATGTATCCCCATAATAATTTGGGTGAATTTTTTTTTCTTTCATGACTGAAAAATCTTTTTTCGTTCAGAATTGAACTATTTGGTTGGAAATTTCTCTTTTTGGTTTCAAAATTAATCTGAAATCGTAAAAAAAAAAATCTCAAGAATGTAAACTGATTTTTTATTTTGAACATTTTTAAGAGAAATTGACAGAGATTTCAAAATATTTTAAATAGTTTTCCAAAATTTCGAAGGAGAATGGGAAAGACTTTCAAGCAAAATCTTTCAATTAGCAAGATTACAAAGATACATAAAAAATGCGAGTAAGTTTATGACTTTTCGAAAAATTAAAAAGATTCAGAATTAATTTATAAGTTGAAAATATTTCAAAAGTTTCAAAAAATTTTCATTTTTGAATATTTGGAAAAAAATTGTGTAGCTTCTTAAGGATTTTGAAAGGATTCACGATAATAAAAAATTTCTCTTGAAATTCATGGAAAAATTTGAACTGATTCTTTGTTTTGAATAAATAATTTTAAGAGAATATTTAAAAACAATTTAAAAGATGATCAAATATTTTAAAAGATTACAAAAGATTTCTAAATTCGTCATACCAGATTCTAGAAGACTTTCAGGCAATTTTTGTAATTTTTGAGAATTTTAGGAAAATTTTTGGAAAAATTCGAATTCTTTCAAAAGATAAGATAATTTGAAAATATTTCGAAAAATTTTAAACAAAATGTAAATTTTAAAGATTTTGAAAAAAATTTTAAAGCTTTTTAAGAAGTTTCAAAGGCTTCAAGAAAAAAAAAACTTTTGTTAAATTCCTGGGAAAATTTAAACTGATTTTTTTATTTTGAAAATAAATTTTAAGAGAAAATTGACAAAGACTTCAAAAGATTTTAAATTATTTTCTAAAATTTCGAAAAAGAATGGGAAAGATTTTCAAGCAAAATCTTTCCATTAGCAAGATTGCAAAATTTTATACAAAATTAAAAAAATAAGTTTTTTATGATTTCACGATAATAAAAAATATTTTTCACAATTCAAGGGGTAATTTAAACAGATTTTTCATTTTGAAAGAATATAAAAATTTTAACGTTTCAAAAGATATCAAAAATTGTCAAAACAGAATCTGGAAGATTTGAAGGCAAGTTTATTAATTTTTCAGAATTTAGAGAAAAATTTTAAAAGATATTTAGAAGGATTAAAATTTTTGAAAATTGTTAAAAAATAATTTTAAGTTTGAAAAGATTCACAACATTTTTTAACAAAATGTAAATTTTTTAAGATTTCGAAAAAAATTTCGAAGCTTTTTTAAAAGTTTGAGAGGTTTCAAGAATATCAAAGAATTTCTTGAGATTCCTGAGAAAATTTGTAATTACTTTTTATTTTGAAAAATTAATTTTTAAAGATAATTTGAAAAAGATTCAAAATATATCAAAATATTTCTACAAATTTCGAAAATATCAAGAAGATTTAAGGGACATTTTTTTAAATTATTTTTAATTTTATTATATATTATTATTTATTTATATTAATTTATTTATTGAAATTATTTTCAAAAAGTTAAAAGAAACGGACATTCTTGAATATTTGGAAATAAAAATTTTGAAGCTCCTTACAGATTTAGAAAGGTTTCACGATAATAAAAAATTGCTTAAAATTCCTGGCAAAATTTATAATGATTTTTCATTTCGGTAAATGAATTTTAAGAGAAAATTAACAAAAATTTCAAAAAATCTTGAATTGATTCCTAAAATTTGGAAAAAAATGTGGACGATTTTAAAACAACATTTCTCAATTAGCAAGATTAGAACGTTTTATGAAAAATTCGAGTAAGTTTAAAAGATAGTCAGAATTTTAAAAAAGATTCAAAATTAATTTAGAACTTGAAAAAAAATTTTAAAGATGAAAACTGTGAATTTTTGAATATTTGGAAATTATTGTGAAAAGTTTCACAATAATAAAAAATATATTTCTTAAAATTCATGGGATAATTTAAACTGATTTTTTTTTTAAATTCATTTAAAGAGAATATTTAAAAAGACTTTAAAAAATGTCAATAGATTTCCAAAATTGTTGAAACAGAATCTGGAGGATTTGAAGGCATTTTTTTCATTTTTCAGAATTTCAAGGTAATTTTTGAAAGAACTCAGTTAATTTTAAAAGATATTCAGAAGATTTGAATATTTTGGAAATTATTGAAAAATAATTTAAAATTTGGAAAGATTCACAAAAATTCAAATCAAAATGTAAATTTTTGAAAATTTCGAAGCTTTTTAAGAAGTTTGAAAGGCTTTTTATTTTGAAAAATTAATTTTTAAAGAAAATTCTAAAAGTTTTTAACACATTCCAGAATATTGCTTCAAATTTCGAAAGAAATTTGGAAGATTTAAGGGCAATTTTTTTTAATTTTCAAAGATTTTTCAAAATGTCAGGAATAATTCGAGTCAGTTTAAAATATATTTATTTTTAAAACTTCTAAAAGTCCTACATATCTTTTGAACTGAATCAAATTTTTTCTAAAATTTTGCAAAATCCTATCACATAAAAAATTATACTTTTTCGACATATCTGAAATCTTCAAAAATTATTATTCATTGAAAAATCGTTTTTTTTCTGGTTGAAAACTAACGTTTTTCAACTGAAAATTTAAATATTTTATTTTTGATTGAATATTCCTTTTTTTTAGTTGAAAACTAAACTACTTGTTAAAAAGTGGAACTATTATGTTACAATTTTATTTATTTAGTTGAAAATTAATATATTTTGTTAAACATTCGTCTTTGTAATTAAAAATAATTTTTTTTTATTAAGGATTCATCTTTTTGGGTAGGATATTGATTTATTTGGTTTATTATATGTTCAGCGTTCTTTTTTTTTTTTTGTTTTTGTAGAAAATTTATTTTCTCGGTTCAGAATTCATCTTTTTAGATTGAGAATTATATAACTTTTTAAAAATTTCAACCAGTTCGTTAAAAAATCGTTTTTTGTTTGATGATTCATGACCCAAGTTGAAAAATCATCTTTTTAGTTGAAAGTTTGAAAATTATTAATTTTAGATTTAATAAATTAATTTTAGATGAAAATTCATCAAATTGGTTGAAAATTGAACTGTTTGGTTGAAAATCTGTTCCTTCTTTTTTTTTTTTGCTAAAAATTAATTTGTTTGAGTTACCGTATAACTATTCCATTTTTTTAAATTCATCTCTTTTCTGTACAATTCAACTATTGGATAAAAAGTTATCATTTTCAGTTGCGAATTTTACAAATTGGTTGCAAATTCATATATTGTGTTGAAAATTCGTATTTTTTGTGGAAAATTCATCTTCATGGTTAAATATTCAGCTTTTTGGTTCAAAATTTAACCATTCCAGTTGAAGATTCATCATTTTATTTGAAAATTCATCACTTTGGTTGAAAATTGAACTATTTTGATAAAATTAAAGAATTTTAAATTAGATTTAAATCAAATTCAAAATCCTATTTAACGTCCAATCCTCAAGTTAATGTATAGAATTCTTGAAAATAAAAAGAAGAATCCAACGACCAAATTCGGACAACCACCATAAATATTGTAATTAAAAAAAAAACTTTTTCTTCACGAAAAAAAAATTTCTTTGGACAAAAATAAAAAAGAAGAAAAAAATGAGAAGGCAGCCAACCAAATCCCCTTTGATTTGGTTGGTTGCCTTCTCATTTTTCTTTCATGTAACATCATCGAAATTTGTGAATACACGGGATAAAATAAATTATAGGTATCAAGCCTTGCGACTCGGATAAATGGCAGTCAATTTTCCCGAGTTTGGAGGTTAAATAATTAACATTATTTGTTAGTGTTTGAAATATTATAACTATACCTGCTTTTTATATACATGAAAAGACTAACATTCATACTTATTAATATAATAATTTGTACTAAAAAGTATAAGAAATCTATTTTCTCAGAAATATTTTTATGCAAAATGAGCATGGAAAAGATTGACTTATTAAAAAAAAAAAAAAAAAAAAAAAAAAAAAAACCAACCTCTGTTGGTCTGATTATATAAATTTAGGATAGAACCTAATAAATACGACATCTTCCAGACTAATAGTTAACATTTATTTGTAAACATACGAATCGATTACGTTTCGGAAACACAGCTGGTTTCCCTCATCAAATCTTAAAATAGTTTTAAAAAATCCGTGTAATTTTCTTTATGTGTGAGTTCCATATCTTTTAGAAAAATATAAACTTTATAGGTAGTGCTGTAGAAAGATTTGTATTTTTTATTTCTGTAATGAAACTATTGTTTAAATTATGGTAAAAGACAATAAATGTTTTGTGAAGACGGAGCAGGTATGCCCCGTCTCCATATTGGAAACTTCACAAAACATTTATTGTCTTTTACGATAATTTAAACAATAGTTTCATTACACAAATAAAAAATACAAATCTTTCTATAGCACTACCTATAAAGATGATATTTTTCTAAAATATATGGAACTCACACATAAAGAAAATTACACGGAATTTTTGGAACAGCTGTGTTTCCGAAACGTAATCGATTCGTATTTTTTCAAATAAATGTTAAATATTATTCTGGAAGATGTCGTATTTATTACTCTCTAAATCCGAATTAGTAGAAATTTTACTAATTCAATTAGTAGCATTGTATCTGACTGTTAAGTTAGTAATTTTATCACTTTTTACTAACTTTGCAGGTGAAAAGAGGATCCCAGACTATACAAAAAAATTAATTTTTTGGGCAATCGTTCATATTTCATTGTTTTTTCTTTCTTGTTTTCGCGCAAAATTGTTCTAATTGATTCTATATTATAATATTATCTTGAGTTTTAAAAATACTCACCCCCTAGAGTATGATAATTAAAAAAATCTACCCCTATAGGATGCTTCGCCATATGACACATAGTTTAAGATTTTGGACTTTGTTGCTGCAAACATCTAGTTTTGATAATTAATTCTATTAAGAATTATCAGTCTTATTCGAAATAACCCCTACATTATGTGCCATCCACCCCTTTAGTATTATCAATAAATAAAAAATTTAGTTATTAATATGACATTTTTGTAAGTAATGAATTAAAATATTTAGTTTGGACAATCAATAATAATATAACTAATTATTTGTTAACGATGGCACATGTTCTTATATTAATAAACCCTTGTTATGTGAAAACTACCCCTCAAAAACTTTTTATGTTTTGTTTAGCAGGCGATTTTAATGACAATACATATATAACAGAACTGTTTAAAGAATTTTTATTTAGGTTCAGGCACGTACATATTTCCATTGAAAATTGTACACACATACACGTACCCTTTCGCATATCGTCCCTCTAACCCT